>BQNB010045353.1:0-23948 GCA_026074375.1 Tanacetum coccineum
TAGTATAATATAATTTCAAATCAACACAAGTAAATTAACGTACACTTGATAGAAGAGTAAAATAATATTATTGAATGTCACATCTCATACTGTGTTTGTTTTTTAGAGTTTTTGGAATTAGAATACTTTTTTAAATTTTTACGTATATTTTAGTTTCGATAGTTTTTACGTAGTGGACTAGTGGTTATAAAATTTGACAATGCTTTTGAAGACTCATGTGCGATTATAGGTATTGATTTTATCCCCTGATGATGTATAGTTTCCCCCGGAACATCCAGACGAAGGAAGTAGCTTAGATATTGCTGCTAAACTAGCACGGGCTAAAACTAAAGAAATGATCCGGACAAGCTGACTTGTTGAAGGACACATCAGGTTCGGAGCCACCACCAAAACTCTGGAGAAGCTAGTGTGTCGAAGGACACGTCAGGTCTGGAGTCATTAGCTCCATCCTAACGCAGCGGTATTAAAGGACACTCTGACAAAGGTACAGTCCTTGTGAAGGACCACAATCCTTGGGATGACACGTAGCTGACAGTTCGTACCAAAGGTACAGTCCTTGGATATCGATTTGGTCCAGTAAATGAATTGACGATTGATGAATTTTGATAAAAGCTCAAAACTCCCGATGTGTTACAAAAACGCTTTTACAAGTAACACGTCGATTGATTTTCAAATCAATTTTCTTGATTATCACTAACGTAAACCTGCAGGTTAAAACGGTGGTGACAGTATCTCAATCAACCAAAGTCGATTCATTACCACATATTCATGCTCATTCTACAAAGACAAACTATCTAGAAAGCTTAAGATTTAAAGACAAAGACTTCCGCTAACTCTGATTTAAAGCTTTCAAGATAATGCAAAAGTATGAGCATGTTGGTCAAAGACATAAGATCGCAAGATGGCAAAGACGATAAAAACAATGACAAAGGCTCAAAGTCAAGATCGCAAAGCATGAAGGAACAAGCCTACAACAAATAACGAAGACAAAGACCAAGAACACTCGAGCTTAAACGACAAAAGCAATCTCACTGATCTCATGAAGGAGTGTCATCAATGAACTCACTTCGGGGGAGATTGTTAGCCTTAATTTTATTGAGTCAATAAAGGAAGCTCGTTCCCGTGTTTAAGACCTCACTTCGGGGGAGATTGTTAGCCTCAATTTATTGAGTCGAACAAGGAAGCTCGGTCACTCTACGATGGAGCTTCGGTCTTTAATTAGTTAATGTTGTAATAGGATAATATCGAGAATCGGGCTCGATAGATAATCTAATATTGTATATGTTTCGGGTTTAATCCCAAGCAAAACCCAAGCCCGAGTCCTAGTTAAATATCCCTCGCGTCACATTAAATGTGTAGGGGTATATATATAGATATTTTCTCATATGAAAATATCTAATCTCATAATATCTTTTTTTTCTAAATCTAAATCTCTATTTTTTCTCTCATCTCTCTCTCTCTCTCTTCTGTCTCCCTCTACATAACCACCTCTCTTTATTATTTTCTTGATTCGATCTGTGTGGTTCGGCATATGAAGTGTTAGACGGGTTCCTACAGTATTACTTCATGGATGCAACAATCATAATCATAGAAAATGACTCAAAAGAGACGTTGTTCAAAAGATACGTTATCATTCATTTAAAATCAGAGTTTTACATGTGACTTAGCATTCGTCAAAAACAAGACTTGCAAGATTCGCCTCTACAACACTTTTTGCTTCGACAAAAAGGGGGAGAAGATATGTAAACTCATCTACTAAATACTTATTTAGTAACTTTTAAATAAGCATGAGTTTATATTTTGTCATCATCAAAAAGGGGGAGATTGTTAATACAAATATTCGCGCAAAAACGATATTTATATTTAATGATCTTCATGTTTTGATAATAACAAATATAATGTCATACTACGTAAAAGTTTACGTAAACAAGTTATTTAGTCGAAAGTTTACTTGACGCCGACAAATCACTTAAGGTATGAATATGGCATTATTAAACATAGTTAATGATCAAAGAAAAATATTATCATTTGCATAAATCTTTTCTAATCAAATGATTTAAGCTAACACATGATTAATTATAAGCTAGTTATATTAATCATGTAAGACAAAATAAGATTAACCATAAGTGGAAACAATCTTTCCAAATCTAGAAAATCTTTCCTTATTGGTGATAAGAAATATTTTCTTCTAGAAGAATTCATTAAACCAGTTTTAATAAGTATAAAACAATATTTTGTATAGATTTATGGTTAATCACAAAATGACAAATATTGTCCCAGCTCCACCCACGGATCCACCAAAAGCACTGGACGGATCCAGGATATGGGGGATCCGTGAGTCGCATGTTTGGCTCCCCTAGGACAGATTTGAATTTCAAAAGGTTGCTTATAAATACCAACCTCATTCTTTTATTTTAGATAACTCTTGAGAAATATTTTTCTCATATATATTTTATCCTTTATATATTCTTTGATCATTATACTTGTTACATAATCCATTAATAGTGATCAACTCATTCCACTCTTTAGTGAAGAACACTCAAGAAGACGTCAGGCTTAAAGTGTTAATAGTTTAGTTGTGTCATCACGTTTGTGATAATTATTCATCTTGTATATCTTGTGTTGTATGTTATGTGTATCATATGAGTATGATAGGTTAGTATTTAGGCCTCAAAATACATAGTGTGATTGGAGTAATATTTTTACCGGGGAAACCCTTTACCCAAGAAAAAAATACATAGTGTGTTAGATTGGTTCTATCTCGAAGTAGAACTCGATATTTAGCTTAGTACCAGAAAAAGTGTAAGCGTTTTTTTTGTTTTTTTTGTTTTTTTATTTTTTTTTTTTTTGGGGGGGGGGGTTTGGGGGGGGGGGGTTTTTTTTTTTTTTTTTTTTTGTTGTTTTTTGGGGTTTTTTGTGTGGTGTGTTGGGTGGTTTGGGGGTGGGGGTGGTGTGTGGGGGGTTTTTTTTTTGTGTTTTGGGGGGGGGGGGGGGGTGTGTTTTGTGGTGTTGGGGTGGGGGTTTTTTTTTGTGGGTTGGGGAGGGAGGAATTTGTTTAGGGGTGGTTAGGGGGTAAGTTTTTGGTTATAGGTGGGAAGAAGAAGTTAAGGGGGTATGTGGTTTGTTAGAGATTGGGTAGGTTGATGTGCGAAAGAAGTGCTTACCGTTCCACATAATGACTTTGTGGCATCGGGGTACTGGCACTGGACGGTTCATAGTTCCGTAAATACGTATGTACTTATTGCATCGTTATCAGAGACACTTGTGTAGACCTTGAGTTCACAAAGTTGACAATCTAATTTTAATGTAAAAATGGTAAAAACTATTCAACCCCCACTTAGTTTCCATAATTTATAAAAAAATATTTTCATAAAGATTTACGTTTTTAAGCTTATATTTTTGAAAGTTTTTATGTGTATAGTACACAACGACGATATGTAACGTTTGCTTTTTGTTGATATTTTTTCAAACATAGGGGTCCTCATTCTGTTTCATAGGGTGGTTCGATCCTCCTATGTGTGCACGATCAACAATGGCAATACTTGGGTTGTTAAGATAAAAAAATAAAGTGGAAGCTGCTCTTCGTGAAGCCCAAGCAGACTTCTGAGTAAACAATGAGCTTGTTTGGAAATGGAAAAATTACTTTGTCTTGTCGTGGATCTTGGTCATCTCAGTTTATGTCATGTTTATGTAAAGGGTCAAGAAGTTTGTCTTTTTGGTGTATTAGTCAATATTTTGTGTTTGGTGTGGCGTGATGTTACGTTTAGTGGTTTGGTTTGCGAGCGGAATCACAATCACTTTGTATATCATAAAAGGAATGGTATGAGATTGGTTATATTAGTATCATTGTTGTTGTTTGGTATGTTCTGAGGGATACGGGAATCTCAAGTAGTCAAGTGGTGGGCCATATCCAACTAAAAGAAATACTAGTAACATACATTATAAGATCCATGTAAATAACTGCAACATACATTACAAAATCCATGTTAATAACCGCAACATTCATCTACAACTATATTCCATAATCTATTTTGCATTTACACTTAAACCTACCAACTACAAAACATAAAAAGTTATTTTATAAAGAAGAAGTGTTATCCTAAATGAGCGGCCTATCTCCTCTTATTAATAGAGACAATTAGATAACAAAAAGATGATTGAATTAGAGAAAAAACCAATAGAAAAAGAATATTGAATATAGCTGAAAAAGATGATAATCAAAATAGTTTATTTTTTATGTATTAAAATTCTTATTGAAATGCTTATAACTGTTATAATTCTGATTGAAATGTATACTTAATTGCTTAATATTTCACTTGTAGAAAATTATGAGCCTTAGAGCGGAAAGACACACGGAAACACACAAAAAAAAAAAAAAGAAGAGATTGATCGATTATGCATAAAACTTAAAGTACGGACGGCTAGGAGAAACTAGACGTAGTTTTACCCGTTTTTAACTACGACGTGCTCAAAGATGGACTAAGGCATCGAAGAAACGACAGCATAGCCTACTCTTTATCCACACCATATTTCTCAGAGTCATCAAGGATTATACGTGCTTAGGCATAACTATGGCGTAGTTCAAATCCTTAACTATGACGTAGTTAATATTGGCTATTGATGGAAAGCTAAGTCAAAAACTACGGCATAGTTCCACACTTACGACTACGCTATAGTTGGTTCGAAAAGTATAAATAGAGGCCCATATCCTGCACATTCGTATCATTCATTAAAGAGGAGTGTCCCAGAGATCATCTATGGCTTTTATAAGGCAAGGAATTCCGGCCACATTCATTACTAGTTCAAGGGAGAAATCACTTTTATCATTCTTGTATTATCATGCACACACAGTTTATAAGCTATGATTTTCTTCAATCTGAGAATTCTTTTCATTATGTCCCTTATGTTATTTGCACTATAGTGGCTAAGCACCTTAATTGCTAGCCCTGGTATGATATTGTTATAGGTTTTATTGCTTGTTTCCGCGTTAATTTATATTTTATTAGAATCCGTATGGCCTGTTGCATTGATCCCCCGAGTTTTTGGTAGTATGGAGGGAGTGTAGATTCCAATTAAGCGTTAATTTTAGGCATATTAGTTAAATTATGGTTAAAAGGATACTAGATAGGTTTGTAAATTGTCTTAGTGTAGGATTGCCCTAATCATCGCGGCAATAATTTAGATACTTATAAACACTAAGAAAAAGAAACTCTTTTTGGAGGGTTTTATAAATCGAGAAGTGGATTATCGAACACTAAGACGGTCTTTTAGGATAGTTGGGGGTTTAATCACATAACCGGGATACCCGACTTCCATGATCCACAGAGATTGAGATCAACGAGTATATAGGACATGTTTTAATCCAAATAGGGCATGTTGATCTTAGAACCACCTTTAAAACGTAAAGTAAACAGTGTATTGTGAAACATCATTTTTAACCTACACAAGGGAATAACTGGCTAGTACCGTTTCTTTCGCTGTAAATCTTCGTATTTTTTTTCGTATTTCCCTTTGACTTCACAAATTCAATTCAAAATAATTAATAAACCTTGATAAATCAAATATACTAAAACACTTAGCGCTTGACGACCTCGGATTTAACCAATCCTACACTATTACACGATTAGGTTCTCTGTCCCTTAGTGCTTATAGACCATAGGTAGTCGAGTTTTATAAATTTAACACTTGGTAATTAGGTTAAATGATTATACGCCAAATCAATTTTTTTGGTGCCGTCGCCGAGAGAGCTAAAATTAGTTTACAATTTAATCCTGTAATTATTTACATAGTTTTGAGAACTAAAATCATTTGCTCATAGATTTCAAGAAGCAAGATGGTGGAGAGTTGACATCAAAACACTCACGATGAGCGGTCCTTGGCATTGACTCGTGACACCAGCATCAGGCCTAGTTAACCAAAGAATAGAGGCAATGTCAACTTTGGATCATAGATCAATTCATAAGGGAATTGAGAGTAGAGCCTTCTCAAGATACATAAGTGACGATGCTCATCTTAACATGGGTGAAAGAATTTAGACAATCGTTAGTCTCTTCAATATTCTAGGAGTCTCACATGACCCAGTCATGTTGCGTGTATTCCCTATCACTCCCACTAGAGCTGCAAATAGATAGGTGGAAAGACTACCTCCAGGAATAATCAACACTTGGGATTTGCTCAAGCAGGCTTTCATTCAAAGGTATTGTACACCATCTAAAATGGCAAAACAGCTTGAGGACATTTATTTAAACTTCCCAAGCAAGAAGTTGAGAACACTGTCCAAGCTTGGGAAAGGTATACTGACCTCATGTACAAGTGCCCAACACCCGATCTTCACATCCACCAGAAAGTTAACATCTTTTATAAAGGGTTGGACACCATGACTTGCCAATTACTAGATTCCAGGGACAAATACCTAATAAGACACCTGACTAGGCATTGGAAGCAATTTAAACTATAGCTGGCCATTCACAGAAATGGCACGACGGGTCAACTAGTAGGAAGGTGAGCAATGGTAGCTCGGATGGAATTGCAGCAATCGCGAATATATTGGATAGTCTTGAGCGTGATATGAAGGAGCTTAAGGAAAATGTGCATGTTATCCAAGTAGCGAGCAAACTTGTGGAGGAGCTCCATCTTGACTAAGAAGTCCCGAGCGCCTTCTTTTTGGAAAACATTAAAAGCATTAAGTAGGTCAAATATGGTGAATTCAGATGTTCCTCTCCAAATAATAGCAGATCATGTGCTAGATACCGTGTAGGTCCACCAGGATACTATACACGAATAGATGATCGACCACCATCTAGCAAAAGAAAATCAAGTTTGACAGAAATAATTACTAAGTACATGGAAGAATCGACTAAAAAGGAAGCTAAGCATGACGAATGGCTAAGGAAGTTTCAAGAAAGCAAATAAATGAATCGAAAAATCCATGATGAAATTATCCGAAGTCTCGATTCTAAAGTAAAATCTTTAACTAGATAGGTTGAAGGACGAGCCACTAGGGCCAAGATAGGAGAATGCAAACTAAGGATGGATTACCACTGTACATGCCTTTCTACTACTCTCATGGGGAAAACGAATATTTTTTCGCCAAATCAAGCTTTTCGGATGAAGAAACCCAAGAATAAATTGAAGCGATCGAGGAGATTAGGCAGTAGCACACTGTGAGCCTACACCCGGTGAAGTAACATCTGGTGAACTGCCAATAGTCAGTTATTACGTGGCACCTTACGAACCGTCAATCCTGTTTCTTAGACGCCTTGAGAAACATGCTAAAGAAGCATTGGTTCACAAGACTTTGAAAAGTCTCAAAAGTATCAAGGTAAACCGCCCACTTCTCAAGGAAATAAGGAAAACAGATGATTACGCTAAGCACATTAAGAATCTTGTGGTGACAAATCAAGAACATCAGAGAATGAAGATGTCAAGATAAACTCGGGATGCTCAGCCATTCTCCAAAATCAGCTACCCCCTAAGGAACAAGACCCATGAAGTTTTATTTTCCCCTGTTCCATTAGAAAATTAATTTTTAGTAATGCTTTAGCAGATTTAGGAGCAAGTGTGAGCATCATGCCCCTTTCAATGTTACCTAGGGAGTTTTATTCTCCCATGTTCCATTGGAAAACTATCTTTTAGTAATGATTTAGTAGATTTAGGAGCAAGTGTGAGCATCATGCCCCTTTCAATGTTTAAAAGGTTAGGTATTAGGAAACTAAAACCAATAAATATGACTATAGAAATGGCCGATAGAACTAAAAGCATACCCAAAGGGATAGTGGAAAATATGCTAGTTAAATTTGATAAATTTATTTTTCTAGTAGATTTTGTGATATTGGACATAGTCAAAGACTTTAGGATGCCCATTATTCTAGGAAGACCACTGCTGGGTACGACTCATGACAAAGTTGATGTTATCAAGAAATTGATTTCATTAGAAGTAGGGAATGAAAAGGTTGTATTGAAAATTAAGAACAATCTCAATGAAACACTCATTGAATTAGTATGTGCCATTAGGAACAAAGAAAGCGTCACTTATAATGATTTAATAAAGATAGATCATAATTGTGTTCTATCTATAATTGTTAATACCTGGATAAAAACAATGATGTTAATTACTTTAGTTGGTTATTGATCCTGGATAATTTTTGTCTTATTAATATACACCACCGGATTCGCAAGAGGAAACATAGGATTATAGATGTAGTATGTTAGATCAAGGAGAACCATAGGAGATTGAAACAGTTAAAGAGCCAAACAGAAAACGCGACATAGATCTCTTATTATTTGTGAAACAAAAGGTGCATTGGTGTAGGGCAATCCTACAAAAAAAGGAGATGGGCATGAATTTTAGGCATCGTGTGACCCTATTAAGGGGGGATGACCAATGTGATGAGGCTAATTTACCTAAACAATACCAAAAGAAATGTTATTGGGGTTGTCTGAACGATGATAAACGACTCGATGTTGCATGGGAAGGAATGAGCCCTAAAGATTGGGTAAGAGTAAGCCATGGGAAGGTATGTGCAATGACTAAGGAAAGAATCCTAAAGGATTATGGGAGACGAGAACCTAATCAGGAAGAAACGATTGATTTAAACCCAAACTTTGACCCCACCCAGGAAGAAAACAGCAATACAGAGGAAGATTGTGAAGATCTAAAAAATTTGGGAAGAAAAAATTAGAACTGATATTGGACGTTGTGCTGGATAAGTTAGACGATTATTGGTTCAGCGAAACAATCAACGAGATTTGGATGGGATAGTTGACTATTTGGAAAAAATCACACGATGACTTTGTAGATATCAATGATGAAGGTTACAAAGAAAGAATGTGCAACTTGCTCGGCATAACTTATAAGAAGTCATCGACAATTTTAACTAGGAATCGAAGAGATGCCTAGGACTAGCGCTAACATTGCTGCAGTAAGGGCTAAGTTAATGGAGGAAATGAACGCGAAAGGAAGTGTCTAAAGGGAAATGTAGGCCCGGTTTAAGTCTAACTTAAAGACTCGTTAATAAAAAAAAGTTTTTGTCGGGAGACTACCTGTCTTGTATCCTTTCCTGTTATTTCATTTCATTCCGCATTTAGTTAGTTTTGTGTATTTTTCACTTTGTTTGCAGGTCCATACAATATGAAGATGGAAGTTCGTGATCATCTTAGCTTATGGTTATGTGGAAATAAGTAATTGCAGACTACAATTATAGCGTAGTTGGACACCCAAACTACGCCGTAACTAGGCTTAACCCCTAAAAAAATTATTTTTAACACATAACTCGTGGTAGTTATACCCTTACTAACGTCGTAGTTGGTCCCTGGTATTATTTAAGCCTACAATGGTTTCACTTAACTAGGAGTAATTACACCATTGGACTGGCGCCATAGTTCATTTCTTCAATCAATTATTTTTCCAAAATAATTTGAAATTTCACAAACCGGTTATACTTAAGTTAAATCTGAACTTTGGTGGGTATGTTCTCTGGAAACCCTCACGAGACTTCACTTGTCCACTAGAGCCACCAAGTGGTTTAAAAGGGTTGTGGCATATGCTAAATGCAACCGAGATTCCTACGAAAGTGAGTTAGGTCTTAATTATGTTTTTAGGTTGTTAGATGGTTTGGTAAGTGATTTCAGGAAAAGGAGGTTTCTCAGAGTTTACAAGTCGGAAGTCCATCTCAAGACATGAGGTTCCGAGTATACGGAGCAATATTCAAGGGAGTTTTTCCATTCTAATTCTACTCTTATATTTTATTTTCATTCCTTTAAATGTACAATAGGGAAATTGTACAAAACAAGTAGGGGGTGGGAGTAGAATGATCACTTGGCCTATATTTGCCCTCGATTTTCTAGTCTATTTTGAAAAAATTGCCATTTTTGACATGTTTTTCTTTACTGAAACTAGAATAGATCTTTGCCCTATAACAATTCATATTTTTGATCAATGAACGACATCATTTAATTCACTATTTTTTTTTTCTATATAATTTTGTATAGTTAAATCACCATTAGGATGCTTTTAAACATGTAAAACATATTTTTGCTTGTGATTATAATTTTTTGTAACACGTATTCATGTATTATGTTGTGGTTGAATAATATAATAGGACAAATGAACTTTATAAATGTTAATACCATATGTTAATAAGGGTTGTAATGGACTAGTAACAAAGTGGTTAAACTAAAAAGTTATAAAAACTAGTTTTAAACATATTTTTCTAAAAATATTCAAAAGTTGTTGTTTCAATTCGAAAAATAAAGCCTTCATTTTATATTTTTATAAAATACTACATGTCATGACGATTCCAAAATGATAAGAAACTCGAAAAACCGATTTATAACGAAAAAGATACGACGATTTCAAGTTTACGTTAAAAATATATACTTTTATAAAACTATTTTTATAAAAATTACTATTCACCACAGAAACTTATATTTTTAAAACATCATTAATATAATAAAACTTTTGAAATACGAGAACGACTCGAAAGAAATCGCTTAACAACGGGAGTTAAAACGAATAAGTTACGACATTTACGAGATTTACGATAACTGAATCTATAAAAATAAATACATAACTGTTATGAACAGTAAAATCACTATTCATCAGAAAAACTCAAAATTTTAAAATGTTATATTTTGATAACATGTCTTAAAACGAAGGCATGGACGTAAGAAACAAAAGAAACGGACTTAAACAAGAAGTTACGCTAGTTTTACAAAGTATACTTATAAACTTTTTACTTTAAAATATAATTCACTAAAATGATTAATGGTGAAGTAAGCTATATAGAATAAATGTAGGTATAAGTTAATCAAAGTACGAATACAGTAGTTTCATAAATGAGGAGCTCCTTCGGGGTTGGTGTAAATCGACCGTTGTTGGATTTACGATTTAAAGTGTCTCTAGCTCCTCATACGTCACTACATGACCCTTAATTATGATAGCCCGAACGATAGTATGATGAGACCTAACGACCTATAAATAATCAATTGTTTATACTTATACGACCTATAATTGGATTAGTTGCATTCGATCGTAAGCGAGAGACGCATTTTCTATTGTGAATTACTTGTTGATTCCATTCACTCAAGGTAGTTCGTAGCCCCTTTTTCTACATACTTGCTTATTAAAAACGGGGAGATTTTACATGCTTGATTTCTTTGGACACAAGTGTTTTCAAAACTGTATGCTATTTCCTGATTACATTATTGCCTAAGTTACCGTATTGCCATTTAAGTCCCCTTTTATCATGAAGCCGCACCCCGGGCGGGCCCCCCCCCACGGCGCCCCGGGGGCTCGGGCCCGCCCCCGTAATTACCTGTTGGGTATACGCTAGTGTTATGGATAGATCTATCGGGACTGACCATCTTCACCTTTCCTTGGGTCACTAGTTTGATCAAGGTGCATTTAACATTCAAAGAAAATTCATAGGATGTTTGGCAGCATCTGTATTGAGAAAATTCGTAGGATGTTTTGTACATTTGTACCGTGTTTGGGCACAAACCTCGAGTACTGTTTGATTACAGTTTTTTTACGTTAAGGTTCGGTGTTCCATGACGTAGGGCAATAACAATATGTTTGGACTATTGAATGCGTTTCCATAGTCACTATTACTTAAATCTTAGGGTCCCCGCTATTTCTTGATAAACCTATGAATCCACTCAACAATTATTTTTGGACGCTTTACATGTTTAATCTCAGGTGCTGAGTATTTGCTATGGGAGCCGTGACAGATATCTATTAAGAGGGATTCTGATTTCTTAAATTCAATGAAACTTTTGTCTTATAAAATCTTAATGTATTTTAAATAAAACTATGGGACCTAACGTGAAAACTCTGATCTTTTGTAATGACATCGAATGAAACTTATTTTTAACGTCCATTTAAGGTCGTTTTCTATATCTTGATTTTTGTACTTTGACGTAGCACCCCATTGGTACCTTTCCGCTGCGACCCGATTTTGGGGGTGTTACAGTGAGTTCCCAAGTTCCATTAAGTTCTAGTGCTCTTAATTCATCATGTTCACTATTTGGTCATAACTCGGTTATACTAACTCCGTTTTAGTTGGTTCAAGTGGCCACGGAAGCGGAATTCAATTCTCTACAACTTTGATTTTTGGTCCAAGAGCTGAAAATGAAAATGTGCGGCAGTTTTGGCTAAAGTGCGGCGCACTTTTGAGGCGGTGGAAAGAATTAAAGGCAATTAAATGCTAAGTGCATTAACACCCAACGTGTGGCGCACAAATAAGTTTGTGCGGCGCACTTTGGCCCCTGAAAAGCCTATAAATACCCTCCTAGGCTCCCTCATTCCATAAACTCTCACACACAAACCTCCAATTCGTTTAGAACACTTAGAATAGGTGTTTTTGGTGATCTTGGCTTGACAAACCAAGGATCCAAACACCCCTTCAAACCACCATCACCACCACCACTCTCAACCACGTTTTCCAAAGAATCACCACCATCCTCATACCTCATCCATCCGTTTCCATAACCTAACAACCCATATACTTGGAGAATCAACCATAATTCTTCAAGTACTCAATATAAAACCCATTCCCAAACACCCCTTTTCCGTCTACCATTGTTGTTTCGGCTGAGTTCCCAGGAGATTGGTGATATATTCTAATCGGTCACAGAAGTATAGGGTGTAGGCTTAATCATGATGAATATTATGTGTAATGTGTTTACTAGTTTTAGATTTATGGAGTATTGTATTAATGTTTGTTTGGGCTATTATGTGATCTTTAATATGGAGCGTTTGATATGTGTTTATTGAAATGGTAAAACATATTTATTACAAGAATATAGGCCGAAAGGGTTCTTTTATATATGTGTCTAATCATTCCACTTAATATATTGGTTATAATAACTTATAAAGGCCGAAAGGATTTGTTGTTATTAATCGATATAATCACTAGTTATATTTGGGGTTAATTACAATAAAATGTATTATACTCGCCATTTTTTGTTATTGTTTGTATCAAACTTTATTTTATTCTATTGTGTGTACTGAACTTTTGAATTCGTGCTATTTAATGTATATTGGTGTATGCTGCTCATGTAAAGTGACCATTCTACCCCTCGGTATCAATACAACTATATTGATGCCGAAGGGTAGAAAGGTCATATGATACACAGAATAGCACGAATTCAAAAAGTTTATTACACACAATAGAAAGAAAAAAGTTTAATACACACAATAACAAAAAGTGGTAAGTATGATACATTTCAAGCAATTAACCATTTATATTTAAAGGCCGAAAGAATTTATAACTTATGATAACTCTATTTTTTAAACTTATAAATGCTATTCCAAACACATCATTATCTAAGTGATCATTGCCCAAACAAACATACTTTAATTCCATGCTTGAATCATCTCTTCATTGCTTTCTTTGCAATATTCAATTTATGTGCGTTTTGGTTAATTTGATCCGTGACAATCTTATTAACCTTAGCACCTTAATTACAAACTGTGAAAACTTCAATTCCCGTGAAACGACCTGGACTTACTTAAAGATATACTATACACGAACGGGTATACTTCCCGAGTGTTGTGTTTTTAGTAAAAAATTGGTATTTCTAGTATTATAAATTTAAAGCTTAGAAAACACACATCAATGACATTAACAGAATCAGTTGAAGAAGATGAAGGAGTCATTGATGCTTTGCGGAAGCTTAATAGAACACGTTACACGATCACAAACACAAAACAACTCGCTTTACGTGATTCAATTTGACCTACTTGATCAAGAATCAAAAATGAGTAAATGATTGTAAGAATTAGTGATGTAACGCTACAGAGTTCACCATTAAAGCTCTGATACCATGTTGACAACGATGAAAACACACACTTTCACACAGTGAAAATACACACATTTACAGAAAGAACATAATTCTGTTAGATTGAATTGAATTCCCTAAAAGAAATGAAGTGATACAGGGTATTTAAACTAGTTTGGGAGGAAAATAACTAAAAATAGAAAAATTACAACTAAACTACTTCTATTATCAAAGTTGTCATAAATGATCCTTGTACTTCAGTCTTCTAGCCTTATCCTCTTTTACAGGGACGTGTTTCAATTTGTTGTTGTGTCATGGAGGGGGACGCGTCCGGTCGTGTCCACATAGGACGACCGACCGAACAAACCAACAACATAACGTTCAACCTAAGTGATTCTATATTGCAACTTTAAAGTTTCTTTTGATAGCCGACGATATTTCACTCATGCCTCTCGAAGTCTGTAAAAATTTCACCAATTTCAGTTCCAAATGATGCAGGCTACGATCACGATCACACATGAAGTCTTTGTCTTTGGATGTTAATGTCAGCCTCAAAGTGCATAGTCATGTTAACTGCGTATAGCAAAGAATATACACATATATCAAAACATACAATTAAAGAAAAAGTACAACATGTTGATTTTAACCAATGAGAGAGGATGAATAACTTGTAGACTTATAATATGAATGATCTTAATGAAAATTGACATCTTATGTTGAAATAAACTTTGGTAATTTAATTTAAGAAAGTTTATCTATACTACATAGAGAAATAAAACAGTCAATCTATAAAATCATTTAAACTCTCAAAATAAGAAAAATCTAATTACTATTATGCTTTTAATTAACATTTCACTATTTTAAACCAATAATTTCCTTTAATTTTGACAACACCAATTAACATTTCACTATTTTAAACCACTAATTTCCTTTAATTTTGGCAACACCAATAAGATATGAGTGCAATCGTGCGTGACAATAATGTTGCAACTATTTGAATGCTTTTTAAATGCATGACAACTTTTTGAATGCATGTTACTATTCTACTAAATTAAACTATTAATTTTCTCAAAACTATTTCAGTGCATGCAAACTTAACCAAAACACCTAACCATAATACTATAATTTTAACGATTACTGTTACAAAAATATCGTTGTTATTCAAGGATACTCAATACCATGCATATAATAAAAAAGTATCTAGTGTCAAATTAATTTTTAGAAAAAAAATGTAATGTAATGTCAAACTAATAACTTACAAATGTAATGCATCTATACAAATCACAAGTAGACAACTATTTAATTTATTTTCGCCAGTAAACATAATATTTGGACTAATAAAATACAGCAGTTAATTTGAATAATATAAAGATCACTACAAAAAATTGTCTTTTAATGACAAATAAAAGTGTCATGGAAAGTAAGAAAATTGCCGCGAAAAGTATAGACATGTCGACAAAGGTTAGAAAAAGATGTCGCTTGATTTTTGAGTGTTTTTGCTACACTTAAAAAGTGTAAGTAAAAGTGAAATTGGTAAAAGTCTAATTATAATGACAAAAAAAATATGTAAGGATACATTTGTTTGCCTTTTATGACACATTTTTTCACAAAAAGTGTCATTAAATCTCAAATTTTTGACTTTTTGTCCACACTTTTTAAAAAGTGTCACTAAAAAGTGAGATTTAATGATTTTTTTATCATTAGAACCATAGTCACAAAAAGTCTATTTCCTTATAGTGAATGTACACGATTTTACCGCTTATCAACATTTTTCATCAAATAAATGTACTACGAAAACTATAAAAGGTAAATACAACAACACATTCTTATCAAGTCCTAAGAGATATATGTTAGCGAAACATATAAAGAGAAACCGTTAATACTCCACAATAAATCAAATCGATCTTTTTTAAAAACAAATGGGTAACAAAGTTTTTCCAATAGCTAAAGATTACAAAACAATTAAATAATCGATTTTAGTTACATTTAAAATGTTTTTCAATAACAATTTCACCTTTGGTCACATTTTTATGACGGACATTAAAGATTAACTAAAGGAATAGAGTTACTATAAACAATAAAAAAACTGAAAGATGTTAAAGAACATGTCTTAGCGTCTATAGATCACGAGCCTATGATTTCAACTTTAACATTATTGATAATGCAAATGAGTATGCAAGATCAAAAGTTAAAAAAATATGTTATCTACTGGAAACAAAACATTGACAAAAAAAGCCGTATCAAAATTAATCGAGAATTGAGAAAAAGCTGATGAAAAGACATGCCTAAACTAAAAATAAGTTTTAATATTTTGGGTTGAAGGCTTAGTGGGGAAGATATTGAAAAACATACCTAAATCAATAACAAAGATAAACGTGTAAGTATAAAGTGATCAATACCATTAAAATTGTGCTTTTAATAAGAGAAATCATTAATACTCCACAACAAATCAAACCGATTTTTTATAACCAACGGGTAACAAAGTTTTTCCAGCCATTAAAAAATAATAAAAAGATTAAATAACCAATCTTGATTACCTTTAAAATGTTGTTCAATAACAATTTCACATCCATTCGTACTTTTTTACGAACATTAACGATTAAACTAAACGAATAGAGTTACTATAAACAATAAAAAAATGAAAAGATGTTAAAGAACATGTCTTACCGTTTATAGATCATGAACCTATGATTTCAACTTTAACATATTGATGATGTAAATGAGTATGCAAGATCAAAATTCAAAAAAAATGTTATCAACTGGCGGGGCCATCCCGTGGATTTTGGAAGCCGTGTGCCTTTTTTTGCAATACAGATCTTTTGAACACAAAAACTTTAAATATGTAAAAACATATTATGAAAAACTTATGTTAATGAAAACAAAAAATTTGTGTTATAAACAATTAAAGCTTAACAGAGAATGTTTAAAAAAAAGTTAAAAAACAATTTGGACTGATTCTATCAGTTTTATTTAGATATGGAGTTAAAGTTTAAATTTGGTGAACCTAATTATGCTTGTTGAGGATTAAAACTAAATGACTAAGATAAAAGTGTAGAGTTGATAAACCTGAGGGTGCAAAGTAAATATATCTCATAGTTATAATCTTCTCCTACATAAGGGTTCTCTGTAAATCTGCTTCTTTATTTGTTTTATGTACAGAACGCTTGAATTTTTTTTCCTTTCACTTGAATAGCGTCAAAATATTATGATACAAACGACATTCAAATCATTTTACCGCTAAACCTCGACATAAATCAACCACACAGTTACAACATCTGGGGCCTCAAAAATTTCGAGAAGCCATATACACAAAGCAAAAAATACGTTATTATTTCAATCTAGCTATCGATTTAGGTATTTCCCAAAACCACAAATGGCACTTGCATGTGCTAAGAGCAAAGGCTTATTATAGCCATTGATGAATGGCTCCGCGAGGCATGCAATGAAAGAAAAAGTATTTTCCAGCAACATTATACAATGAAAGCTTTAAGAGATCTCGTAGGCCCGTGAAGCCCAAAGCATGAACAATGGAAAAACATTAGATATTAAAGATGAGATTTTATTCTTAGTAGTTCGATTTTAGATGGACTAAATCTAGCAAAAATGATTTTTTTTTACTTTCACCTTTGTAATTACGGGTGTCAATCGGGTCCATCTACCAACATTCATTTCCAACTACCAAGGCTATTTAATTCCATCTACCTGTATTTACAAGTTTTTGCACAAACATCACATTGTGATAATCGAATCACTTAGACTAAACGTAATGGGGTGTTCCATTCGGTCGGTCAATCCCACATGGACACAAGAGAGACGCGTTCCCCCCATTACCAAGACCGAACCAGACGCGTCCCCCCCAACCTTTGCAATCTTGGGGTCGTGCAGAAGACCGAGTAAATGAAAGAAAATCCTACCCATTTTACCGTTTGCTTAAAAAAAATTAACCCCTTTATTTTCTATAAAACCCAACATCTTCTTTCCTATTTTCACACATATATACACTTTTTTACAAAAACACACACTACAAACAATATGTCTCAAATTAATTCCGAGTGTTTATTTTTCGATGATACGGGTGATGAAACGAAAGTGAATAGTTTACTCTCCTGTTTTTTAATAGACGCTGATTTGGTTATTCAAGCATCTACTCCTACAATCTAAAAATACCAACGAAGCCATATGGTTAAAGATCGTTACGGTGCCCATGACCGTCGAGTGCTAGCTTACTTTGCTAAAAACAATTTTACAATGCCTATTTATTTCGTAAATGATTCCGAATGAACCGATCGTTGTTCACCCGAATTGTTCGAGATTTGTCTGCTAACTGCCCTTATTTTCAAGAAGGGTGTGATGTTGTTGGAAAAGTTAGCATCTCTACTTTAGTGAAGTGTACATCCGCGATTCGCCAACTAGCACACGCTGCTGTTCCAAATTCTCTAGACGAATATTTACAAATCGGTGAAAAAACTTCTCGTGATTGTTTGATGCATTTTTGTAACGGGGTTATAGAGTTATATGGCAAGGAGTATTTGCGAAGGCCTACGCAAACTGACGTCGAAAAACTCTACGCTTTTCACGAGAACAAACATGGATTTCCTGGTATGATAGGCAACATAGACTGTACAAAACGGTCGTGGGCTCAATGTCCACAAGCATATCGTGCTCAATTCAGTAGGGGTGATTCCGGGTCAGAGCCATTCATTTTGTTATAGCGGTTTTGCCTCACAGGATTTATGATTTGGCCGGCCTTCTTTTGGTGTTGTAGGTTTCCGAACAATAACGTTAAACTTTTTAGTCAATCCCTGTTTTAAATTATCTTAAAGTAGGAAAAAGGCACCAGATGTTTCTATCGTGGGCTAACGACGTGATTATACATGGGGATATTATTTAACTGATGGGATATATCAGAATGGGTTGTGTTATGGAAGTCTATTTTGCAGCCAGGGTCAAATGTATGTGAATGCGAAAATAAGATATAAAGCATGCGCATGAGCAGCAAGAAAAGCTATGGAATGAGGTTTTGGCAGTGCTTAAGAAAAATGGGCTATTGTAAGAACTCTGCACGGTCTAGGAGTCTTAAAAGGATTACGCATTTGATGTACACTTGCATCATATTACATAATATAATTCGCAAAGAAAAAGAAAGGCAATCTCTCCCGACTTTTATCCGGAGGAACAACATCGTGAAGATGATCCCGTAAGATCGGCACAAGATAGGCTACGAGTTCTCAGAGAAATACACGACGAAGAAACTCATCTTAATCTTAAAGCCGATCTAGTGGAACACATTTGGCATCGAACAAATGCAAACTAATTTACTGTAATTTTTTATCTTCGTAATTTTTTTTCGTCTTTTCTTTCGTTGTAGTTTTATTCCGTTATTTTAGTTTGTAATGTTTAATTATTAATGTAATGTTTAAAAAAAAATTGTTCGGTCGTCTCTGCGGTCACCATTACGTGTGTTTGGTCTCTGTGTGGTCTAGGAGAGAGAAAGCTAGGTTGTGAGTTGATGCTGGAACGTGTCAATATGCGGGTCACCCATATGTTTAGCCTTAAGAAAAAAAATCCTCCCCTATATAAAACAAACTTACCTTAAGCTTGATCTCCTTTCTAAAACTCTATAAAAATGACACCTGGCAAATAAACTCATCCAATGGCCATAATCTATTGCTACTCCCCCCCGTATAAGTTGAGCTTTAACAAAAACCGCTAAGCATATAATCCTTCCACCCAGTTATCCTTAACTTAGAATCTCATAAACAAAAAAAAACCATAACGCCAGCGATGATTGATATCGATTCAAACGACTATGATCATCAAACACAAACCCTAAATCAAAATCATAATGTATATGAATTGATCTTCATGAACAACACAAAACCCCCAAAATATGTGTAAAAAAAACCTTAAACCTAATTTTGTTCATCTCATTAAGAACATCTACAACAAATATTTTTGAATAAAAAACATAAACGAATAACTCTGTTCGTCTCATTATGATCAATCTAAACGAACGATTCATTTCCAGGTTAGTGATGTTTGATTCATCTATTTATTCAATTTTATTTTCTGATAATTATTATGGTACAGTTAATTTACATCTTGATTATTTTGTATATATTTTGTTTTCTGATGATCAGGGATTATGCATAACGAAAAATTGAAAATGCAAGTATAATTTAATTAACAATTTTGATGCTTTATGATTACATCCAACCCATAACAAATCGCCGTAATTCTGTGATTTGCATTAGGTAGTTGATACCTGTTGGCGGAAGTGATGGCAACTGGCTGGACATTGTGGCATCCTTGGATTTAGGCCATCATAGGTGGGTGTTTCTCATTTGGGGATCATTCCTATCGCAGTAAGTTTAGGTACAGTTGGTAAGAATGTTAATTAATGTTAATTAATACATGGATATGATAATGGTTATATCTATTGTCAAAAGTTTTTTATCATGTCATGACGTGAGACACATCCTATATATATGCTCATATTCTGTACATCTATTTTTATTTGAAATGACATGTATTCGCTGATGGAATGTTTGTTTTTTAAATTTTTGATACCTTCGAATAAAATTTTGTTAAGAATTTATTGATTTTAGGTTCTACTGGATACCGCATGTTATTGGTTTTCTTTTGAGATGACACTTATTTTTCCATGTTGTTGGTTATCCTAACTATAATTGGTTTTGAAGTCCAAGCATTTTTCTTTTAATAAGTTGTGATATAGCCGCCCATCGGGAGGATATAAATTCGTGCTTTTTTTTAAATTATGTAGATATAAATTCGTGCTTTTTTAAAATTATGTAGATATAAATTCGTGCTTTTTTTAAATTCGTGATCCATTTTTTAAAATTATGTAGATATAAATTCGTGCTTTTTTCTATAAATCTTTGCTAAAAGAACGTGTTTATTTGTGCCGGTTTATTTTGCACCAGCGCTAAATGCTATGCTCAGGGATATGTTGTGCATTCGGAAAAATTAGTAGCAGGTATTAGTTTTGTATTGGTTAAATTATGTTCCTCTGTGCTTTTTTTTTACTTTTTTCGGGCTCTTGTTTTATTGATTGTTGGTTAGTGGTTAGATGTAAACTTGATTTTGAACATAACTTGATGCAACTCTATTGTTATTGGTCACGGCTCCTTATCTATTCCTTTTCTTATAGCGAAGTCATATAATTTATTACTATTATACTAAAACGGCCCAAAAAATGCTATTATTAATTCTTTTTTATCTGATATAGATAAAGATGATACATTTTTTTTGGTAACCTTGGTTTTCGCTTTTTAGGCTGACTAATCCACGGGGTTTGAACCCACCGCCACACAGACTCAAACCAGGTAAAGCCCTCCCTTTTCAGGAGGTTGACGTGGCCACTTCAGAGTTGTTTGCACCTATATTGGACACAATACTTGACCAACAGCTCACCATTTTTTGTTATGGCAACATTTAGTATTGACAGCAAACTCTGTTATATATTCATGCAGGAAGGCAAGCAGCGGTCGGGAATTTTGAGGAAGATGATAACAAACAGAAATTCTAGTGTTGTGTCCGTACAAACAACAGAAATCATGACAGGTCAGTAGGATGCATGGTAATGTTTCTTGGCATTTTGCTTACATTTGTTTGGCTAAGAAAAGAATTTTAGGTTTTATTCTTGCCTGAATTATATTACCAATAATTCTGTGTTGAGGTTAGGATGAGAGGGAGTGGTGTTGTTTGCATCAGCACATAAGCTAATTGGGGCACGAGTCACTTCAGCTAAACCTGGACACTTTTAGAGAGTGATCTTGCAGTGCAAACTGGAAGTTTGAGTTCAATATTATGTTGATTCATGATATCTATGACTTTTTAGACCTTTTCGCATTAATTGATGACATTTTTTCTATGAACTAACACTCTGCCATGTGTGTTGTTTGAATAAGAATGTGGTTCATCGGAGTGACAGCCCTAAAAATTGCCAGCGTGAAATAGGTAAAGACCATTACTTTATGTCATTCGCTGTCCTGCACACTATAATCATCAACATTTATGCTCAAATGTCGTGTATCTAACTACTGCTCGGATATGATCTTATGCACCTTATAACTCATACTGTGAGAAACTTTTTTAAGATTTAAGGATCTGATCTTTTACAACCTTAAGCTTATTACAGATAACATCTATATATGATATTGCTTGAATTTGTGTAGGTAACTACTTTCAGATCCTTATAGTTAATAATCAAGATTTTGGCTGTTTTTTTACTTTTTTCGGGTTGTTTTTTTACTTTTTTCGGGCTCCTGTTTTATTGATTGTTGGTTAGTGGTTAGATGTAGACTTGATTTTGAACATAAATTGATGCAGCTCCATTGTTATTAGTCATGGCTCCTTATCTATTCCTTTTCTTATAGCGAAGTCATATAATTTATTACTATTAAACTAAAACGGCCCCAAAAAACGCTATTATTAATTCCTTTTTATCTGATATAGATAAAGATGATACATATTGGAGACAATACTTGACCAACAGCTCACCATTTTTTGTTATGGCAACATTTAGTATTGACAGCAAACTCTGTTATATATTCATGCAAGAAGGCAAGCAGCGGTCGAGAATTTTGAGGAAGATGATAACAAACAGAAATTCTAGTGTTGTGTCCGTACAAACAACAGAAATCATGACAGGTCAGTAGGATGCATGGTAATGTTTCTTGGCATTTTGCTTACATTTGTTTGGCTAAGAAAACGAATTTAGGTTATTCTTGCTGAATATAATATTACCAATAATACTGTGTTTCGGTAGGATTGAGAGGGAGTTGGTGTTGTTGCATCAGCACATAAGCTAATTGGGGCAACGAGTCCACTTCAAGCTAAACCCGACACTATTAGAGAGGATCTTGCAGTTCAAACTGGAAGGTTTGAGTTCAATATTATGTGATTCATTGATATTATGACTTTCAGACCTTTTCTGCATACATTGATGACATTTTTCTATGAACTAAACTCTGCCATGTGTGTTGTTTGAATAGGAATGTTGTTCATGGGAGTGACAGCCCTGAAATTGCCAGCGTGAAATAGGTAAAGACCATTGCTTTATGTCGTTCGCTGTCCTGCACACTATAATCATCAACATTTATGCTCAAATGTCGTGTAGCTAACTACTGCTCAGATATGATCTTCTGCAACCTTATAACTCATACTGTGAGAAACTGTTTTAATATTTAAGGATCTGATCTTTTACAACCTTAAGCTTATTACAAATAACATCTATAAATGATATTGCTTGAATTTGTGTAGGTAACTACTTTCGGATCTATATAGTTAATAATCAACATTTAGGGTGATCTTCTGCAACCTTAAACCGATTACAGGTACCATCAGAGTTGAGTCTGTTCTCATTTGGTGATTCATTATATATCGATTGATCTCTGTTTTCAGTTCGTGATTCATTATATATTGATTGATTATAAACGACTTCTTCATTTTATTTGTAAACCTTAGAACATGCGATGAAAAAAGAGCTATGCTTGCAGTATATAAATTATTTTGCTATTACTCAAATATGAAGAAAACTATATGGTTGTATCCTTTTAGAAAAGATGAAGGTTCATTTAATTAATTATACTTTCAAACAAATATCAAAGAATTAGTACTTTAGTCACACTTGGCAAGAAAAATATGGGAAGGCCAAGAAAATATGGACATGATGGTAAGCCTTTGGTGGATTTGTCTCCTATGCCAATTGGGACCTCAATTCCAATTTCCAAAGAGTATGCAAGGTGGATACATAGTCGTTAAGTTAAAAACAGTAAAGTCAAAAGATACGAAAAAAATACAAACAAGTGTTTTATTCTGTCAATACAATGAGTAAAAAAGATAAAGATGGTAAAAGGGTTTCCATAGTACCACCCAAATTTATATGGATCGATTAAAACTTCCGGTTCACGCATAACCGTAGACTTGAATTGATGAATGTTGGGCTAGAATGGATTTTAAAAGATGTGTCTACTGATGATGCAGCGAAGTAATGTGTAAATATAAAATCGCATATATATTTTTTATGGAGTACACTGCTTTATGAATGATCCATTATGAAATTTAAGTTCAGTTTGCCATCGGGGGAAGAATGTTTGGAAGTTGAGATTTAAAAGTTTGAACTTGTGGGTGCATCAGAAAAC
>BQNB010045353.1:26749-44328 GCA_026074375.1 Tanacetum coccineum
ACTAAATTTAACTCCTAAAAATGTAAACTAAATTTCTAAACCTAAATTAGGACAAAAGTAAATTTTAAGAAAAAGAAAAACATTTTTTTGATTATTTTTGAATTTTTTATGAATTAAAAACTATTTTAATCTAATTAAATCCTAAAAATAGCAAATTAAGTCCTAAAAATTGAGAAAAAATGATTTTTAACCTTAGAAAAGTCTAAAATAACATAAAAACTTAGAAAAATATTTTTAACTATTTTTTAAAATTAAAAACCTATTTTAAACTTAAATTTAAAAGCTCAAAAATGAAAATTGAAATCTAAAAGTGGTGAAATTGATTTTTCTTAATGTAAACCTAAAGCTATTTTTTATAAAACTAAAAAAAAAATTATAATTTTCTAAAACTTTTTCTATTTTTTATGAATTTTCGAAATTAAAATCTTAAGAAAAATGATTAAAAATAATCTATTAAATGAAAAATTCTCAAAAATTCAGAGAAAGTCCTAAATGCTACAAAGAACAAGGTAAAAATAAAACTGAGCCAACAACTTATCAAATAAGCTCCTAAATAAGCCCTAAAGGCTACGGCTTATTTATAAAAAGGAAAAGAAAAATGGCTATATTAATTAAATGGAAAGGGATGTGGTTGGATGAGCTAATGTAGCACAATGGTTAACACTTTGGGTATGTAAGAGAGAGGTCGTGGGTTCTAGTCTGGCAACACACCCCTTTTTGTTATTTTTTTATTATTTTTCACTTTTTGCAAAAACTAATTACTAGGATTTAAAGAAGACATGTTTTTAAGCATTTTTAACCAAACAAGTATAAGCTGAAACTTAAAATTAAGCTCTAAAACAACTTATTAAAAAGTTGTTACAGAAAGTGAGCTTTTGAGCTCATTTTCACTAAAACACTTGCAAATGCTCAAAATAAGCTCAAATTTCAAACCAAAAGCTGTTCTAGATTCCCTGTGAGGTCTTACAGCTAGAAAGAAGAGCTACTTATGCTGTGAGAAACACATTTATGCTAAAGAAATTGAAAAGGCAAATAGGCAAACTCAGAAGATAACTCAAAAGCTAAAATTTTAAACTAGAAACTATAAAGGCTTTAACAAGCTATCCAGGACTCTAAGCTTATGAAAACTAGTTAATCTACTATTATACTATGAAACTAAATGATAAAATCTATTCCTAAAAGCTAGAAATCAAAATTTAAAATCTAACTCTTATCTGCAACTATTTTTTTGGCTTTTTTTTTAATGACTTTTGACAGTAAATTTATTCTATAAATTTAGCTAAGAAATGTAAAATACAAGCTAAATTCATTAAGCTATTACTAAACTATAAGCAACTACAATTTTAGATCCTAAAGCCTACCTTAACTATCCTAAATGAGACTAAAAGATCAGCAGTACTAACTACTTGTTAGTACTGCTGATGCAAATGGCAAGGTGCAAAAAACTATTATGCAGGTTACCAAAAGGGTAATCCTACACTATAATGCTTTACTTTGGTGACAAATTACACAACTCAAACAAGGACTTAAACTTACATAAGCTTGGATCCAATTTAGCAAGTAAATCTTAAGCTACAAATTCCCCTGGTGCTGAAACAGCTAGATTAAGCCCTAACTTTTTAATTTTTGAAAACTAACTTTTAAAAACTCTTTTCCTATTGGTTATAAGAGAAATTTAAGCTTACTCAAATAATTTGCACAAAAACCTTTGACTTTTTGAGGTCAAAACAGCTAATGCCAAACATTCTTTAAGGAATTGACATATTTCATTTGAGCTTATGATTTTGAAAACTAATTAACAAGACTTAAGTACCAGATGATAAACTACTTAAAACAAGCTTAATGATAATGAATTAACAACTGAATAAGCAAAAGTCTAAGATCTATACTATTTCCTACTATTTTTTGTTTTTATGACTTTTAATGACAGATATGAGAAACTAATGATTTATCACTATTAAACTAAAAACATATGATTGAATAAAAGCCCAGTTAAATAGCAATATAGCACTCAAATTAGCAACTAGAACATAGATAAGCACTTTAAATAAGCAAATAAGCAAGTAAACTACTATTAAGCTAGATAAATAAAAAGTACTAGAAATTAAAAGATCAATGAATTAAATGAAAGACTTACAATAAGCTTCAGCTTAACAGAAGCTATTAACTCAATTATAAGCTACAAGCTCTAGCTTATCTAAAGGATAAGCTCGGATAAGCTAGTATAAGTCCATGAGAGCCCTTCCATGTTTGGCTCTCCTTCCAAAAGCTATTTAAATCCAAAGTTTAGGTAATTACTGATTTTAATAGATTTAAGTAGATTGTTAACTAATTTAAGCTCTATTTCAGCTTAGAGACTGAAAGAGCTTATAATGAGCTTATGAGAGCTTTTGGATTGTAGCTTAACATTTATGACAAATGACTTTAGCTTTTAAATGAAAAGAGAGAGCTTATAACACAATAAAACTGAATTTCATTAACTAAGAAAAACTGATTACATTACTTTAAAAGAAATTACAAATCATTTTAAAGGAAATTACATTAAGCTAGAAAATTTAAGCTACCTAAAAAACTACTCTCTATATCACCCTTTGTGTGAGTGTGAGGTGTGTGTATTTATAGCACTCCTCTGAAGCTTCTAGGCTCTAACTTGCTTTCCACGCTCCAATTAATCCAACCCGTACAATCCTTCAATGATTGGCAAATCATTATTAGCCGTTAGATCACTAGGTAGCTCACACGGATTGCCAGCGTGGCAATCCGTGATTGAGACACCTTGTGTTTCTTTTAGGCATAATTTAGTGTAAAAAATGAGTCCCTTTGTGCTTCTTTGCCATAGCCACGAGTGATCCTTGCTTGAGTGACTAAAGAGGAGCCTTGGAATGTCGTTTTTGACCCTGCCATTGTATTTGTAATCACTTGAATAGTCGTCCTTGACCCTCAATTTCTATTTGCCCTTTGTTTTGACCATGGGGTGATTTTGGGGAGACGATGAATAGTAAAAAGGTATTGGCGCCCTTTTTTATAACTGAATTGGGGTAATTCGGTTTAAACTTTGGGCATTTGGCATTTTAAGTCCCTGTGTTTGGCTTATAAAAGGTGTAGAGTGAAACAACTTTCATAAATGGCAACATTGGTCCTTGTGGTTATATAAAAATGGGTATGGGCTAAGGATTTGGGCTTTGGATCCGGGTATGGCCCATTTAGGCTTAGGGACCATTTGTGTAACTTTCTGAAATTTGGAGGGTTGATTTGAAACATTTTGAGTTTTTGTCTTTTATGGGTTGACTTCTGTTGACCAAGGATTGACCAAGAGTTGACCACAGCTTTGACTTTTTGACTTTTCCTACTTTTGGCTTTGCATCTCTGGCTTCTTTTGTGCTCTTCCGTTTCTCGTGTCCGTGTTTGCCCGTTTTTGACGGTTTTCTTGTGATTTTTGATATATCCGTACCTGCACACACAAAACACAAAAACAAGCATATCTTTGCCATTTTTAGTCTGTTTTGGGCTTAATTGGGCCTTTTAAGGTATAAACGGATATGTGTATTTTACACCTATCAAAATTCCCCAAACTAAACGATTGTGTGTCCTCACGCAATATTACATGCCTTATAACCAAATACCAAGAAATTTCCCCAAACTAATCCTTTAAGAAGTAGTAAAGTCTTTCGTGGGAAAGTTTCTAAGTCACAAGTTATAAAACACCCGTTTTCCCATTTTCAAAGATTTTTTATTTTTTATGATTTTTTATTTTTTAATAATTAACTACCTAACTACAACTTATTCTTGTGTTGACATAATGTATTGCTTTCATTACCTTTTTGGTAACTTTGAGGATCATGGAACAAAAAGCACTTGAAAAGTGTCTTAAAAGATAAATTCGTCATCCCTGACTTTTCACTTTTCTCAAACTAAGCTTAAAAATAAGATCACCGTTAAACACGAGCTAAGATGCTAAGACTACTTATAATTACAACTTGTGAATTTCTCTTCCCGACATAAATTATATATTTAAGTGTGTGTGCTCAAATTAATTTAAACCATTAAATCCACATATATAGATAGTTGAAATCCGACCAAGCTTTACACATAGGCCTTTTGGGCTAATATGTTAATAACATAGTAAGATCACAACTCAAAGCAAACAAAAACCTCCTTAGCTAAGACATTGTTGGTTCACTTGTCCCATGAATGACTTTCTTCTCTAGCATCCCACCGTCATCGGGTAAGTGCTAAGGTTTTTGAGACCCCATCCGGAAAATAATAATCGAGACGCATGGACTTCCGAAGAAAAAGCCTTGTAGACTTTTGCAAACGTTGGTTCAAAAGAATACTTTGGTTTTAGAAAACCAAAGTATAAACTTGAACCAAAATTCTTATTTACAAATGATGTTGTCTTCATTCATAAAGCTTTTTTTTCTCTGAATATGTTGATTAGACTTATAAGAGTAAAACTCTAATTTGTAAAAATTAAAGAGAACACGTATAATTAATAATTTTAAGAACTCCGAGGAAGAAAAACCACAAGTTATTCTTATAAGCATTTAAGTTTTCCAAAAAAACTTTGTTTAGCATCCTAATTTGTAATAACACTATCATCTCTTATTCTTTGCAATTTAAAATCTCTAATAAAGAGATTCGCAAATACTTAGCCTATATAAAATCCAACTTGACATATTTAAAATCTACTTGAGATTAGCACAAGTCTTCATTTACTAATGATTTCAAGTCTAGCATGTTTAAAGTCTACATGAGACTAGCACAAACTATCATCATTAATTGTTAAGGGAGAAAGCTAGAACTCTACACGTTCGATCGGGTCAAAAATTACTTTTTATTCTTACCAACGAAAAACCTACATTTGTGTTCTAACACTTATTTTTTAAGCAACTACTAACATATTTTTTCATTTTTTTTTCATTTTTTTCTACAAATAAAAACTTAAAAATTTAAAATTTTTTAATTCATATCAACACTATCATCTCTTATTGCTTGCATTTAAATTCTCTAATAAAGATTTGCAAATACTCTAGCGTATATCAAATCCCACGGCATAGTAAAAATCGTACTGAGATTAGCACAAGTCTTCATTTACTAACGATTTCAAGTCTAGCATGTTTAAAGTCTACATGAGACTAACACAAACTATCATCATTAATTGTTAAGGGAGAAAGCTAGAACTCTACACGTACAATCGGGTCAAAAATTACTTCTTATTCTTACCAACGGAAAACCTACATTTTTGTCTTAACACTTTTTTTTTAACTACTAATATTTTTATATATTTTTTTCATTTTTTTCCTACAAATAAGATCTTAAAAATTTAAAATTTTTGCTATTTTTGTGGGAAAACGGGTACGTGAGAACAAAACAATAAGCAGGCAACATCAAATCGATAGATTCCCTCCCCAAACTAAAACAAAACATTGTCCTCAATGTTTAAAGTCGGGTCTCTACGTAAATCTAAGCCGTTTATGAATTATGCAAAGATAAACTAATCTCTGATAAGGTATGAAAGGATACGAGGATCTCTCCCCAAACTAATACACACCAAAGTAAATAGGAAGCTCGGGTGAAACGATACAACTCCAACACGAGAGTCTTCAGAAATTTGTTGGTCAATCCTGCAAAATGCACAAGACAAACAACAAACACCGAAAAAAAACCGGAAGAGGATAGCACAACACAGCACAAATGACACATTATTTAAGAAAATAGAAAGAGAATGGATAAGCATGGGGTGAACTCCCACGAAGCGGCTTAGTTTTTTGTTACCGGAGAGCCAAGCTCGACTCGATCCCTGAATTTAGTTGTCCTTAGGGAAAGTTTGGAGATCCGGGATAACCAATGGTGGTGTATCCCCTCCATAGTAATGCTTAAGACGGTGGCAGTTGACTTTGAAATTTGAACCATCGGGATGAGACAATTTGGCTGTGCCATAAGGAAAAACTTCGGTAATAGTGAAAGGACCGGACCATCGGGACTTGAGCTTTCCGGAGAAAATCTTTAATCGGGAGTTGAAAAGTAAGACTTGATCACCAACATTGAAGATTCGATTCTTGATCTTTGAGTCGTGAAGTTTCTTCGTCTTCTCCTTGTAGATTAATGAATTCTCATAAGCTTGATCTCGAAGCTCGTTAAGTTCGTTAAGTTGGAGCTTTCGATGATCACCCGCGGTTTTGAGATCGAAGTTGGCATGCTTAAGAGCCCAATATGCCTTGTGTTCTAGCTCAACTGGTAAATGACATGATTTTCCATAAACTAGCTTGTAGGGCGTGCATCCGATTGGAGTCTTGTAAGCGGTTCTAAAAGCCCATAAAGCATCGTCTAACTTGTCTGACCATGAGGCACGGTTTTCTCCTACCGTCCTTTCTAAGATTCTTTTAAGTCCACGATTCGTCACCTCGACTTGACCACTAGTCTGAGGGTGGTAAGCGGTAGAAAGTCAATGTGTGCCACCATATTTAGACATAACTTTATCAAATTTGTCATTACAGAAATAGGTCCCACGATCGCTTATGATCGCTCTTAGTGCACCAAATCAGAAGAAAAGGGATTTCAAAAATTTGACAACTACTCTAGCATCGTTGGTGGGGAGCGCCTTGCCTTCAACCCATTTGGAAAGATAATCGACGGCTACTAGAATATATTTCTTTCTTCTCGACGACGGAAAAGGTCTCATAAAATCAATACCCCAAACATCAAAAATTTCACAAACTTGGATTGCATTTTGAGGTATCTCATCACAATGTGAAATTTTGCCTTGTCTTTGACATGCATCACAAGATTTGATCAATTCGTAAGCATCCTTAATGATCGTAGGCCAAAAGAAACCGGCATCAAATACTTTCCGAACGGTGATATTAGCACTTTGATGGCCCCCGGTGGGTCCTTCATGACAAGACTTGAGAATTTCAAGAGCTTCTTGGCCAAATACACATCTACGAATGATTTGATCCACACATGTACAAAAGAGATAGCGATCATCCCAAAAGTAATGCTTTATATCCTTAAAAAACTTCCTCTTTTGTTGGGTTGACATTCCTTTTATGAGAAAATTCCCCGCGTGGTAATTTGCTATATCAGCAAACCACGGGGTATTTTGGTCATCATGAGAAGTCACCGTATTCAATGTTTCAAGAGGAAAGGTTTCATTAATCTCCTTAGGATAAAAAACATTCTCATACGGGTTTTCAAGACGAGAGAGGTGATCGGCTGCATAGTTTTCAGCTCCCTTGGTATCAATAACTGAAAAATTGAATTCTTGAAGAAGTAAGACCCATCTAAGCAATCTTGCTTTGGTGTCTTTCTTGTTGAAGAGGTATTTCAATGCTGAGTGGTCTGTGTAAACAACACTTTTGTTCGTGATTAGATATGATCGAAACTTCTCAAAAGCGTAAATAACTGCAAGCATCTCTTTTTCCGTTGTTATGTAATTCGTTTTTGCTTCGGTCATCGTTTTACTTGCATAATGAATTGGTCGAAAATGCTTCTCAATCCTTTGCCCTAGAACCACACCTATTGCATAATCACTTGCATCATATATGATTTCAAAAGGTTGGTCCCAATTTGGAGCAATGAGAATTGGAGCTTCGGTTAACTTCTTTTCATGTGAAAGGCTATAAAAAAAATAAAAAAAAAAAAGGGGGAAAAAAAAAAATAAAAAAAAAAATAAAAAAAAAAATAAAAAAAAAAGAAAAAAAAAAAAAAAAAAAAAAAAAAAAAAAAAAAAAAAAAATAAGAAATCATCTTCCGAAGAAGATAAAAGGGTGGGGGTGTTTTTCTCTAAGAGATGGGTCATGGGTCGAGAGATCTTTGAAAAGTCTTTGATGAATCTTCGGTAAAAACCAGCATGCCCGAGAAAACTTCGAATTCCCTTAATGGTAGTTGGGTGAGGTAGCTTAGAAATCACATCGATCTTAGCTTTGTCGACTTCAATTCCTTTCTTCGAGATCTTATGTCCGAGTACGATACCTTCTTTAACCATGAAATGGCTTTTTTCCCAATTTAGAGCTAAGTTAGTGTCTTCACACCGTTTAAGCATTTTTTCTAGATTGGTGAGGCACGTAGAAAAAGAATTTCCAAAAACCGAGAAATCATCCATGAAGACTTCCATTGTCTTTTCAATTCAGTCATGGAAGCATTGCCCATCGATATCAACCTTTGAAACGTGCCTGGTGCATTGCATAAACCAAAAGGCATGCGGCGATAAGCAAATGTTCCGTATGGGCAGGTGAATGTGGTCTTTTCTTGGTCATTTGGATCAATTGGAATTTGGAAATAACCCGAGAAACCGTCGAGGAAACAATAGTACTCATTTCCTGCGAGTCTCTCAAGCATTTGATCCATGAACGGTAAAGGGAAATGGTCTTTTCTTGTAGCTTCGTTCAACTTACGATAATCTATGCATACTCTCCATCTTGTTACAAGTCTTGTCGGCACTAATTCATTTTCATCATTGGTTACTACGGTCATTCCTCCTTTCTTTGGTACACAGTGTACTGGGCTCACCCAAGGACTATCCGAGATTGGGTAGATCAATCCAGCGTCAAGAAGTTTTCACTCTTTTTATACATCATGGATCTTTGGATTAACCCTTCTCTGACGTTGGACCGCTGGTTCATAGTCATCTTTCATTAGAATTTTATGAGAACAAAATTCTGGGGTAATACCCTTAATGTCAGAGAGCTCCCAAGCAATTACTTGCTTTCGGGATTTAAGAACCTTTATGAGAGCGGTCTTTTCATCATCGCTCAAATCTTTGGCAATTATAACAGGCAACTTGTTGTTATCTGCTAAAAATGCGTATTCGAGATGAGGTGGTAAGTCCTTAAGTTCAACCTCAGGAGGTTCATCGATTGAAGATTCGGTAGATTTACAAACTTTAAGCTCTTTCTTGATTTCTGGTAAATAACTTTCTTGATTTAGTGATGGCGAAGGATCACTATTGAGAAGAGATTCGAGAAGGAGAATGTCCCCCTCTAGGTCATAATAAGTTTCATCAACTTCCGTGAAAGTGATCATCGGCTATAGCAAGAAAAGTATCAGTTTTCATCCAAAAGTAAAAAATCACTATCCCCGAAAAGGAGTGAGAGCCAGAGAAGAATTTAAACAATCGATCGTAATCCGGGGAGAAGGATTGCATATTCAACAGAGTTGGAAAAATCTAAGACATCTTGTGGAGTATTCTTCACACGTAACACAATAAGATCAACTTTCTTCAACATTCGAATTTTGTTGTATGAAATAGAAGGCGTATCACCACATTTAAGGGTTAAAGATTGATCATCATTTCTAAGCGTAATCTCTCCTTCATACACATCAATTAAAGCATGAGCTGTCCAAAAAAAGGTCTCCCAGTATCTACGGTACCGAGATCGCTATGAAATCAAGAACAACAAATCGGCGGGGAAGTAAAACTTTCCTACTTTGACAAAAACATTCTTGGCTACACCGGTTGGTTTGGAAATTGTGCGGTCGGCTAATTCTAACACCATTTTGGTATCATTTAGGCCCGGGAGTCCAAGCTTTTTCCAAATGGAAAGAGGCATGGGTTATGCTAGCACCTAAATCAGCTAGGGCTAAGCAATTAATCAAAATCCGAAAAAATCACATGGATAAAAATCGATCGGGGTCATGGTATTCGCTATTTTATACATACTTTTACCTTGAAAAACGACCCCAAAAGACCAAAAACATAATGAAAAATGCATATATATGTTTGTTTTTGTGTTTGTGTATGTGCAGGTACGGATATTAAATAAATGGACAAAAATAAAGACAAAACCGGATAAAACCGAGCACGAGATTGGAAAGAGCGCAAGATTTCGAGTCCAGCAGTGCCTTCATCTCTTATTGGACCGACTCATACTTATTTTAAAGCCCAAGTAAACTACCTTTTTATAAAACTTAAAATCCAGCCCACATTTATAATAAATGAAACGCAAGCCCAGTTGTATTAGTATGAATTCCAGCCTAAGATCAAAATAAGGACTTGGCCCATTGAAGTGGTTATATATGCAGCCCAAGATCACCAGCCCAATTGATTTGCATTGTTATAGTCTGAAACGAATTGAGAAAGAACTGTGCAACAACTTCACGTACTCTCCAAATAAATAAATAAAAACATCACGTGACTTCCCACTATTATATGGAGGAACGAATGGAAAGAAGGCACGTGGCAGGGGTATATGGCAAATCAATTCAATAATTCTTGCAAGAATCAAGCGGTGCAAAATGATGCGTAAGAAGAAAGCTTTCCTTTAGTCCACGTGGCTTGCTCTTAACGGTTGGATCAAGTTAATTTCTTTGGCAATCCGTGTGACAACATTAGAGAGGATATGATTGGCTAATAATGGATCAACGATTAGGACAAAAATTTACAAAAGTGCCCCCTGGACTTGGCTATATAATAAACACACTCCTCTCATTTTTCCCCATCTAGTTATTTAGTTTTTATTTTATTTATTTTTAGTTTTTTTTAGTTTTTTGCTTATTTAATATTTGTATTAGCTTATCTTAGTTTTTCAGCTTAATTGTACATGCTTATTTCAAAAGTTTATTTGGATGATGTAATGAAAATGATTTGATGTTTATTGAAGATCTCATTTGCTTATTGGCTTATTCTTTTTCTTGTGTTTTGAGAAGTTTAAATGCGTTAAGCTAATGCAAATTTCGAGGTAAGTCCCCTGTACTGATCAGAAAATCGTATAAAATATGATTTAATAATAACCGCGGAAACAATCGTAATTAAAGTTATTGCAATCAGCATAAAAGATATATATAGATATATCACTACTCAATCTTACAATAAAGTAAAGCTTATTGCTTGATTTTAAAAGCTTCACTAGTTCTAAACGCTTAATCGTTCATTCAATGGCTCATCTAGTATTCGTAATGCTTCTGGATTATTAAGAAATTCATTGGCTTATTCGGTTTAGTTTAATAGTTAAGTTCTAGCTTAAATTGCTAAATTTCATTTGTTATAACTCGTTCTTGTTAAACAGTTGTTTCGCAAATTCAGTTTTTTTTACTAGCGTTGGATTTTCAATTGATCATTGCTTGCTTAACTGATATATCTTCATTTAGTTTGCGTGAATTAAATTTGGGCATTCGTTTGGTGTGTCGAAACTTGTATAAAACCCTTGGCGGCATTCATTTTTTTTACACACTTGTTTTCATCTGTTCGTTTGGCTTCTAGAATTTCATTGGGCTCGCTAGTTAGATTAGGCTCTCATTTAGTATGTCAAGATTTTAATTAGGCTTCCTTGTGTTTATTAATGAGCTCACGTTAGGATTTAGATAGAAAAATGAATTGATTGGCCTGTTGAGGCGTGTGTTTAGTTGTAGGAATTGCAAAATTACTATTATATTTTAAAATTAGTTACTTTTAGACAGTTTTTGTTTTTATTTTGTTTGACTTTTGGTACCGGTCTACTCACGAGGCGCGGAGCTTAAGGGTCTAGTAAGCTAGATAGAATTTAAGTATTTTCTTTAGCTTACTAAACCGGGTGGTTTTCTTTTATTTGCGGCTCTCCAATTCGGTTCATTTTCTAATCCTTTTTCAATTAATTAGTGTAGATTTATTTTATCGCTTTATAATATTTGTGCCATGCTTAGTGTAGATTTATTTTTGTCATTAAATGCTTAGTTTTTATTTCATTATGAGTAGTGAGTAGATTTATTTGTGCTTGTTAAGTGATTGTGAATTAGGAGTTAAGTGTGGATTTGAAAAAGGTTTAATTGATTAATAATTTTGAATTATTTAGATTTGTGGTTTAAATATTTTTAAGGAAAAAATTCGAAAAATTAGTTAAACGACATATCTAGTAATTAATATTTTTTTTAAAGAGATTTGTCAAAATAAACCAACGTTGTGAGATAATATCTTTTCTAAACACATTAATTCGTTAATTAACCTTAAGTCACACTTAATGAACTTTTCACATCACTTAGCAAGCATTTGCACCTTTATTATCTTTTAGATCATTTTAGTATAATTCTAGTAGCTTAATTGTTTAGTATAATTTTAGTTCAATTTTCTTAGATCGATTTTAGTTTAAACTTGTAGTTTAAAATCTTAGAATTAATATTAGTTTAATTTTTAGTATAAAAAATTAGTATTAAAACCAAAAGTTTAGCTTTCTTTTTATATGCTTTCCTTTTAGTAGATTTAGAAAATCAAACCCAAAAACTTTTATGCTATTCAAGCTCGATTTACAACTTGAACGTAGATTTCCATTCATCTCTCGTCGAGGAAACGACCCGGAAGGTTTTTGAGATATCGCTTTGGTTAAAAGTGAATTTCTTGAACCCGACGGTAATACTATTCTATACTATTATTGATTATCTTCCTTATTAGTACGTATTTATATATTATATATTTTATACGTATTGATTTGGACGGATCAATTTTTGGTGTCGATGCCGGGAACGGTAGAAAGCGATTTCTACGGATAGTTCGTGTATTCGAGCCTTGAAGATCCTTTCTTCGGAAAGTTTATTTTCGTACTTATTAAAAATATAAAAATCTAAAAATATTTTCTCTTCTTAATATTTTTCCTTTTCCTTTATAAATATTAAAAAGCCCAAAAATATTTTTCTTTTATCTTAAAAACAAAAATCCAAAAATATTTTCTTTTATGATATTTTCAAAACTCCAAAAATAATCTCCTTTATCCTCTTATTCGTTTAATTCTTATCTTTTTAATCCTCTATATTGTTTAATTCTTATGGCATCTCCTCGTTAAAATCCCTTTACGCTATCAAGGAATGCTCGACTTGTGAAAGTTTGTACACCAGAGAATGTTGTTCAATAGGGAGTTTTGAAGACAAGATTCTTGTTCCCGTACCCTACTCTTCTCCGCGTTGTGCAAGATGTGGAACCCCGGTTGATGGTTCTAGTTATCGTGGATGTGCATTTTTACGAAAGAAATTCGATGAAGATTTGCTTACGTATTGTGTTGAAAATGGAATTTTCAAAGACTTTCAAGATACTTTCGAATCATCCGATGACAATACCAACGTTGTTAATGCTCTTCGAGAGCCATTCGTTGTCAATCAAGACCCCGGTGTAAAGTCTTCGCAAGGTCCTCCACAGATTGACCATAATTGTTGTTATAAGTGCGGTGATTCATTAGATGGAATTTTCTGTCGATAATGCATTTGTAAATCTGGTGGTAAAGTATGCTCATTAGTTATAATGTCCACACAAAAGTTCCGATTATCTCTAATTAGAACAATGCAGATCAACCATTAATGACTCCCACAGATTTTGCCAAATGTTCATCTTACATGCAATTATAGGAGGAGAATTCATTCAATCTCTGGTTCCAAACCGTCATCTTTCAAAGTTCTTCCAAGTGTTTTTCACCAACCTCCACAACCCCAATTTGAGACTTACTTGTGTGAGTTATGTGGAAATAATGCTCATTATGGTTATGATTGTTCACCACAATTCCCGTTTGTCTATGAACAGGAGCCGTATTACAATCAAAACTTTAGTGATAATTATTATCTACATAATTCACCAAGTTTTTCTCAACAATATCTTTGTTGTGCTTATTGCGGAGGTCCTCACTAATGATTATCATTGTCCACTAATCATGAAACTTACTACGAACCTAATTCGATGGTTATTATACCTCCGGATATGACCAGCACAACCCCCGCAGGACTCTGTCTTATTGTGCAAGAATCCCTGAAAAAAATTCCTTTGAAGAGCTGAAGAATCAAAAACGAGATCAAAGAATGTTAAAGGTAATTAAAAAAGCGAATTGGCGGAAGAACAAACACAAAAGCGATATGAGTAATACGATGGAAATGAGGCATGAGGAGCAATTGGTTGATTACAAAATTAAAGAAATCATAAATGATTTGGGTTATAAAAGATTTCGAGGAGAGGAGATTGATGAAGAATATGAGAGAGATTGTGAGATTAGAATTCATAAACTTAAGCAAGATTTTAATATAAGAGGTGAAGCGAAGTTGAAAAAAGAGAAAGCTACGAAGAAGAAAAGTATGCGCTGCCTTCGTTACAGCTTTCTGTTACTTGCAATTACGAGGATGATTATATTTCCCCCCCTTTAGCAATCACAACCGTACTTAACCATCGAGGATCCGACACTCCTAAATAAGGGGGAATGAGCAACTCGATACTAAACCGCAACTGAATCTGACTGAAGTAATAAAGTCTATTTGTTGAGAACCTTAACCCAAAAAATCACAAGTGAGTTCGGGGGTATGTACCGAACGAAACTAGTGATTCTCCTACTGTGCTTATTAATTGTGTTAATGTTTGAGTCCGACCTATAGAATCTATTGATTAACCAATGAGGGGGGGGGGGGTGGGTGGGGGGGGGTTGTATGACTATGGATTGTTATTCTTCTAATATCGACCTATTTCTTCGATAATGTTATGGTTGGAAAAGGAAGTTGAAGGGGGGTGGGAAGGGGAAGAAAGAAGAAAAAGGGGGGGGGGGGGGAAAAGGTGGTGGGGTGGTAAAAATAGAGTTCACCGGTGAACAACGCTCAAATTGCTCCCAAATCCACGGGAAATTGTTGAAGCGATTTTGTATCCAAATGATGACTCATCGCGTGATAATCAGAATTGAGGACATCGAGTACGTAGCCCTAGAGGATGTGAATGATGTTTACCCAAGAAGTAGAAAGAAGTTTAACTTAGAAGATATTTTTTCAAATCACAGACTGATTCACTCGTGATAAACTATTAAACGTCCATCGTCTTATTTCTAATATCGAATCTTTGAAAGTTAACTCTACTCCGGATCGTGTGCTCGAGTCTCCGTTTTTTTTTTTCTTCTCCATTTCCTATCCCGTCATGGATACTGATGCGTTCTTGAGGAAGTTCGACTACTTTTCTTTCTCATTCGGATAATTCTTTACCCGAATTCGAGTCTTTTAGCGATCATACGGAAGAGACGAGAAGTGGCAGTACCACTACTCATGCTAATTACTCTCTTCCCGAGTATGAGTCATTTCATTTTGATAATCCGTCATTTTCTCGTCCTCCTCCGGAACCACCGGATGTTGAGAATTTAGAGCCCGAGATTAACAATTTTTATGTGCTTAATAATGATGAACCTTTTGACCCGGAGGAAGGTGAAAATGTTGTTTTTCTAAATGTTGAAGAGGACGATTCCTTCACATTTACCATCCGTACTTTTCTCCCATTTGTCACCTACCCCGAGGTTTCTCCTTTATCTTGCTCCACCGGGAGTGAAGATACGATCTTTGACCCCGGCATCTTCACTTAGAGCCGGTGGTATCTCATTTGCTTCCCCAAGGACAATTTAATTCGGGGTCGAGTCAAGCTCGTGACTCGGTTAACAAAAACAAGCATTTCTATCTTCTTATCTATTTTCTAACAACTAATGAGAGGGGGCTTGCCTTTCCTTTCTCGTGTTTCGTGTTTTGTTGGTTTGTGTTGTTTTATGTCCAGGATTACCCGGATTTTGAAGACTCTCGTGCTCTTGGTTTTGTCCATTTATTCGAGCTTCATATCCTCAGCTTCATTTAGGGAATCCCATATCCTAATCTTATCGATTAACCCTTAATACTTGAATTATGCCTTGAAATTAGTATGGGGGTATTAATATCACATTGAGGACAATGTGTAGTTTTAGTATGGGGGGGGGAGGAATCTATCGATTTGATTATGCCTGTGCCCGTTGTTCTCGCGTAACTTGTTTTTCCACCAAAAATATGTGATTTATATGAAAAATAGCAAAAATTTTAAATTTTTATGCATAAAAAAGTGAAAAATGTTGTAAAAAAATAATGTAATAAGTGTTTTTGTCAATAAATAATGTTATAAACGAGAAAAATTTTGACTCGATCGGTTTTAAACACTTAGCTTTTTCCTTCAAACAATTAACGAGTATAGTTTGTATCTAGTCTCAAGTAGACTTTAAACATGCTAGACTTGATTTGTTATTAAATAAATAAAGACTTGTGCTAATCTCATGTAATTTTAAATATGCCGGATGGAATTTATCTTGGCTAAGGTTCCCGCAAGTGTCTTCTTAGAGATTTTAAATTGCGAAGAACGAGAAATGATAGTGTTATTTATAAGTCATGACATTAAACGTAGAGTAGTTGGTTCTCTTTCAAGCTCATATGTATTAATTGTGGCTTTTTCTCCCATTAGCTTGTTTCACCTTTATATATAATTGTTTAATAAATAGAGTTGTGCGGTTTTTTGGTTAATAATTAGTTAATAGAAGTTATTCCTTTATGTCCTTAGTGATTATGATGATACACATCAGGAAATACTTATTTGGGGCATACTATATTATCACATTAATCAATAGTTTTGCTATTACCTTATGAGCCTTAGGGGTATATGAATGAGGATATTGTTGCTTAATTTTTGCTTTAGTCGTTCCTTAAAGAGCCTTAGGGTATATGGAATGATTGAAGTTGTCTTGTTTGTACCTTAAAGAGCCTTAGGGTATATGGTGCAAATAAGATTGGTCCATTTATGTCTTAAAGAGCCTTAGGGTATATGACATGAATGGTACCTTGCTTAAGTAACCTAATAAAAGCCAAATTTTGGTCGCCTCGATGTGGACTTTAATCTTGATGACATTTGATCTTTTGAAAAGGGCTAGGAGCTAATTATTGCGTTCTTAACCGTTACGCTTTATTTTTGGAATTAATAAGTATCGAAATTAAAGTCTTAAAGAGCCTTCGGGTATATGACTTAAATAAAATCTTGAGATACAAAATTAGGAAATAAGGGAGGAAAAGTAAGTACACAATTAGTATCTATGAGTAGTGTTAATATCATGACTTGTATTGACAATGATCTTGTTTTTAAGCTTAGTATAGAAAAGTGAAAGTTGGGGACGATGAATTTATTTTGCTTGTTCTATAATCCTAAGTATTAAAAAAAATGTTATGAAGTGATGGAAAGTTAAAAAAATAATAATAATAAAAAAAATAATAATAAACAAATAAAATGTTGAAAATGGAAAAACGGGGCGTTTCTTAACTTTTGATTTCTTAATTCCTTTAGATGAGCGTTTTGCTACTTTTCAAAGTGATTAGTTTGAGGGGATTGGAATTTTTAGTTTTAAGCTTGTATTTATTACATTGCGTGAGGACACGGCAATACTTTAGTATGGGGGAGTTTGGTATTCGCTATTTTATACATATCTTTTACCATGAAAAATGAACCCAAAAGACCAAAAACATAATAAAAATGGCAAATATATGCTTGTTTTTGTGTTTGTGTATGTGCAGGTACGGATATCAAGAAAAGGATAAAAATAAAGACAAAGTAGACAAAACCGGACACGAGAATGAAATAAGCGTGAGAAATCGAGTCTAACGGTGCCTTCATCTTTTATTGGGCCGGTCCAATATCATTTATATGGGTCGGACCGATCCATACTTAAACAAAAACCCAAGAAATAATCATGATCCAATAAAAAGAATCATATTAGCCCATTTGCATTTCTATGACATATATATAGTCATATCACGTGAAGGCTAATTAAATAAAAAAAGAGAGCACGTGACCATTCACTCTATTTGGATGGGCAAGTAATATTTCT
>BQNB010045354.1:0-27216 GCA_026074375.1 Tanacetum coccineum
TGGAACATTGCTATGTTGACTATGAGGGCAAGAAGATTCCTAAAGAATACTAGAAGGAAGCTGGACATGGCCAACAAGGAAAGAATTAGGTTTGACAAGTCCACGGTGGAGTGTTTCAACTATCACAAAAGAGGACACTTTGCAAGGGAGTGCAGGGCATCCAGGAATCAAGACAGCAGGAACAGAGAGCCTACCAGAAGGACTGTGCCAGTTGAAGCAACTACTTCAAATGCCTTAGTGTCTTAGTGTAATGGCTTTAGCTATGATTGGAGTGACCAAGCAGAAGAAGGTCCAACCAATTTTGCTCTCATGGCTTATTCTTCAACAAGTTCAAGTACTTCTATAAACTCTGAGGTATCTAATAACTCAAATTGTTGTTCATCATGTTTAGAATGTGTAAAAGATCTAAATGAACAATTAGTTAAAGACTTAAGTTCAGCTAGGATAAGTGTTGTCTCTTATAAAACTGGTTTAGAATCTGTAGAAGCTAGACTGTTAGTCTTTAAGAAAAATGAGTCTGTGTATGAGGAAGATATAAAACTCTTAAAACGTTAAATCTTTTTAAGAGATTTAGATATTATAGAGCTTAAAATAAAGTTAGAGTTGGATACAAAAGAAAAAGATGAGGTTCAACTTACAATACAAAAATTTAAAAATTCATCAAAAAGCCTAAGTAAACTTTTAGACAGTCAGATAATGTTGTCCCACCTCCCTATACTGGGAATTTTATGCCACCAAAACCTGATTTAGTTTATCCTAGTCTAGATGATTTTTTTGATGTGAATGAGTCTGTTAGTGAGTCTGTAGTTGAAAAGTATACTGTTGAGACTAATGAACCTAAGGTTGCTTGGAAAGAAAATGGAGCCCCAATTATTGAGGATTGGGTGTCTAAAAGTAAGGAAGAAGATGATTCTAAGTTTCAAACAGTTAAGCCTAATTTTACTAAAATTGAGTTTGTTAAACCTAAAACTGATAGGAAACATGTTGAGTCCTAATTTTTTTCGTGTGCTTATTTTGATTTCCAGCTGCATTTTCGTGTGTTTTATTTGTAAATAGGTCAAATCTGCTTATTTGATCTTATTTTGTGCTTATTGAGCTAATTTCGGTTGTGTTTTATGCAACCGAGATTGATTGCTTACAGTTTTATCGTAAGAATCTTGGCAAGATTAGTATAAAATCTGCTTATTTGTGCTTATTTTTTATATTCAGCAGATTTTTGAGTCAAAATCAGTAAAAGTTGTTACAAAATCAAATTCAGTAGAAAGTTTGTTACAACAAGGTTTGACTGGTCAAACTCGGATTTAATCAGTTACACAAATCAAACTCAGATCTATAACTGCTTTTATCGAATTTTGACTTTTAAAGTCAAAAGTTTGAATTTTGGTCAAATTGGTCAACATCATAGATCTGTGTTTGGTAAACATATTTTGAATATCGCGTTTTTAACAATCTCAATATAGAAAAAGTGATTCAAATCTGATCTTGATTCGAGTTTTTCTTACCGAGTTTGAAATCAAAGAAAAAGAAATTCATAAACGAAAAAGAAAAAGTTGATCTCAGGTTGTTTTGTTTCCTTCACATATTAACCTTTATCATACCACAAACAAAACAATCATCACAGATCTTGGATCTTGAACAAAAGCGAAATGAAACAAAGGATCTCAAACTCAACTGACAAACTCGATTCATTATTTCAAAACCAATTTAGACAATGATCCGGTTTACCTTTTGATCTCAGTTCACCTTTTATGCTAAATATCAAAGTCTTGTCCTTTAAAAAGGATCAACATCACACATAAGAAGCTCCTTCATACACAGATCCAAAACCAATCTCGGACACAAACTCAAACATCAAACTCGGAAACAAACATCAAACTTGGATACAAACATCAAACTCGGAAACTAACTCGAAAACGAAAAGTAATGAGTGATCTCAGTTTGGTTCATTTTTGTTGTCTCGTTATGATTTGTAGATCTTGAAAGACCTTTTTTTACTCAAACGAACCATCTTCATCATAGATCGAGTTTGAAGTTTTAACTTCTTGTTCATATTAGAAAATCATAAAGAATCACCAAGAACAATTCGTGTTCTCGTCCTCTTTTGTTTTGATTTTCAAGACAAAGAAAAAATAACAAATCGAAAAGGAAAAAAACAAGGACGATCTCAGTTTTGTTCTCACCCAAACCTTTAAAGATTTTTGTGAGTAAACATGTACATCATCGATCTTTAAGAGGCATAACTCTCTTTCTCTATCCGAAATTAAAGAAAGATCAATAACAAGTCTGTTATTATCTTTTCTTTGTTTCGTTGATCAAAACGCAAAAACAAAAAGCAAGAATTCTACCTAAGACCTTTAAAGATCTTGAAGACTTCTTGTTTATTGTGAATAATTGCCTTAGATTGCAAGTATTGGTATTCGATTCAACAAAAGGATGAATCTGTGTTTATGTGTTTGAGTCGTGCGTCACAAAAAGAAAAACGTGTTTGTGATTGTTGATGTTTGGTTTATGTGTTTGTGTTTGTGTTTATGTATTTGTTGAGGTTTGTGGCTGCGTATGATCTAATCAGATAAAGTGAGGCGTGTGTTTTTGGTGTAGTATGTTAGGGTTTGTCAATACTAGTGTTTTTATATAGAAAGAGATTTTAGGGTTATACAACTTTGAATTGGGCCTGAATGTTTCATAGTACCGAGAATTTTCATATTCAAAATTTGGGCCTGTTCAAATTTTGTTAGCATAAGTGGGTTATGTTATAAAATTGTTAGACGTATGATTGTGTAGTACTAACGAAAATTTAGTCATCAAAGAAATTGGGCAGATTCGTGATAACTGCGATTTGTTTTTTTTTTGGATTACGTTTTTTATTGCAAAAAGATTTTCAGAAGTGATTGATAGATCATGATTGGATTTTTTTGGGTTGAAAATTACTTGGGTTCGTCGTGATAAATAAGAAAAACGGGATCAAACGAGGAAATAATTCGCTTAGCTCAGGAAGCTAAGAAACAACAATTATTTGCTCAAAAAGTCCAATAACAAAACACGCATTTGACTAGTCAGATTGAGATGTATAAGGAAAGGGTTCGGATTTTAGAAGGTATTAACAAGGATAATAATTATCTCAACGAATTTTTTGAGGCTGGTGAACGGGCAAAACGTTATAATAAACAAGCTCAGTCTCAATTAGTTCGTGATCGAGATATCATTCGAGATCTAGAAAAACAACGAGATAAATTAAAGTTAGATGTCAAAGATCACAAAAGACAAAAAGAGGAATATCAAAAGACACAAACGATTTTCAAACAAACACAGCGCGACAAAGAGGAAAAATATCTTAATGATATTCTTCAGTTACAAGCTAAAATCAAAGATTTTGAAAATGTTGTTTGTAAAATGGGCAAATCAACTTAAACACTTCGGTTGCTTACAAATGAACAAAAAGCTTTTCGGGACAACTTACGGAAGTCGGGTTTGGGATATAACGGTCCTTATGTTCTTTCACAAGCTTACGCCAAAATTCCTAAGTTGTATAATGCTTATGAACTGTGTAATAAGAGTGAACAACTGCATGTGTTTGATTCTGAGGAAACTCTTGAGGATGCTTTCAAAAGTCAACAAAAAATGACAGAAAAAATGAATGATCCAATTGCTGTTGCAAACAAACAAAGTTGTTGGACAATTAACTACAAAAAATTAAATGCGCTTTATGATGATTTTGTTCCTCAAAAAGAGCTTTCTGTTGAGCAAAAATATTTTCCATCTTCTTCTATTCCCTCGGTTAAGATTCCAGTATCAAAAAATATGCCAAGTGAGTCACCTTTGATCAAAGAATTAGACAAGATAAAAGTTGGTTTTGAAAAGCTGTCTTTGCTAATACAACAGAACTGTAAAAGAGCAAGCATTTTTTACACATCACCGGCAGAAATACAAATCAATGATTTTTGTCAAGATCAAGTTAAACCAATTCTTAACGAGTTGAAGGTTTATCTTGAATTCTTTCATAATCTATTTCAAAGGGATATAAAAGAAATGAAAGATGTTTTTGAGTCGACAGAAAGTGAGCTTAATGAACTAGAGAAACAAAATGAGCTTTTAAAAGATCAACTCTTGGAAGCATCCTTAGCTGAAGATATCAAGAATCTTGTCATAACCTCTTGTGTGGAAATATGGAATAAGGATTTACATGATGAAATTGACAGAATTTTAAAAGAGTCAAAAGATGTCTCAAATGAGAGTAAAACAGCTGATATCTGTTTGTAATGTTGCATTTGGAGTCCAAGGAATTTGTCAAAAGAATTGTTGAATTGGAAAAATAGTCAAATTTGAGGCAAAGAGTTTTGCTTCTTGATTAATAGCAACTTCAACACAAGTATCGAGAAAATAATTCTTCGAAAACAGTGCCAAAAGAAATTGAGAATTTATGGCGTCATTTACAACCGAGAATGCTCATTTGAACACAAGAACTTATAAAGATTTGTTTGTAATCGGTTCAAGGTCAAAGGTTAAGATAATCAATGTGATGAAGTCAAAGTTAAGGACAATTTTGATGAAATTTGAAATAAAAAATTTGAGTTGGAATATATCAAGTGGCGTCATTAATTAAGGAGAAATGAACACTTGAAGTTGATTACAAAAAACTTGTTTGATTCAATCAAGAAGTAGCGGGTTCAAACTTAAACTACAAACTGTAACACCAAAACGAGGCAGGGAAAAAACTGAAGTCTCGATTGTTTGAATTTGCTGAACAAAGTTTCAGTAAGGATTTTGGAAAATTAAAATTTTTTCACACATAAAATCTCTTGGGGGTAAATAACATCTTTTTGAAAATAAAACAAGTGTTTTTCAAATAAAGATTGATGAGCTGGAAAATGTTTTAACTCAAGAAACAAAAGATTTTAATGCTGTCAAGCTTGAATTGTCCAACAGAACTGCTAAATTTGAGGCGTATTTTGAAAAACTTGAAAAAATGAAAGTTGTTCTTGAACGACAATTGGCTTGTAAGGTTGATGATTCTAAAGCTGAAAAGGATCAATTTTTGAAAGTAATCCGAATCATTGAGAACTCAAGGGAAAATCTTGAAAAGGAAAGTCTGTGGAAAACTAAGTTTGATAAAATCTTCATGTTTTTGGATAACACTAGCTGGATAACTGATTGTATAAATCTCAAATTCAAAATCATGTTTAGCCAAAGTTGATGTGCAAAGGATTTGTCTAAACCAGTCACTGCACAGTCTTTGCCTAAAAATGAAAAAGATCAGCTTTTAAAACGAATTGCATATTTGGAATCAAAATTGGCATCACAAGATATTCGTTCTTGTCAAAAAGAATATCATGAGTTGAGAACTTTGTATAATGCTTTGAAAGTAAAGTTTGATTCTCTTAATCGGAAAAGGAGGGAAACCAATGTTTCAAAATCTTCAAAACCTAGAGAAAGTGTTTCAGCAAAGGTTCACACGGGTGAATCCTCAAAACCATTTTCAAGAAGGGTTTCTCAGTTTACAACCTATTCTTTGCAAAAAGATAGGAAGTTTTCTAAGAATTCTCAAAGTTTTGAAACACTTACTCCTCAAAAGGGTTTTAAGAAAAGAGCTTCAAATGCAAAGCATCAATCTTTTGAAACTATTTTTCTTGTTTTACGCCGATAAAATAAGTGTGGAGGCCAATTAAGGAATCACAAACTTTTGAAGCATCTACTTCTCAAAAGAGTTTTAAGACAAGAACTTTAAAGGGAAAGAATCAAGTTTTTGATCCACACTCTCGTTTTACACCGGTAAAACAAGCATGGAGACCAAAGCAAAGTCATTCGAAATCTTTCAAATATTCCAAATCAGAAATGCTTTCGATGCAAAACAAGAATGACTCTGCTTCGATCATCAACAAGAACGGAAGATTTTCAAACGAAGCAAAAACAAATTTTCGGAATGTTTCATCAAATGACAATCACAAATGGAAATCTTCTTCATCAACAAGATTTAAAACTCCACATGAAACACCGAGTTTCAAAAATCAATGGAAAATCAAAAGGAATTTTAAATCTCCGTTGATTCCACGAGAGCTGTTTTCAAATGAAACACCGGTTTCAAGCCCTCGTTGGAACTCAACATCTTTACATCGAATTGACACAACCTTAAAATGGTTTTCAAAACTTGGCAAACCCGTTAGCACCGTGCTTAAATGGGTTCTAAAGGTTGTTGTCTAAATTCGATGTCAATGGCTTGTGATCATTTCAGATTGCAACAGTGCCTCAGATAAAAGGAAAATGTACGTTTCAATGCATTTATCCTTAACAACGAAAAGAGAAATATTTTTGGTCTCGAGCTATTCAATCAAAACATTAAAAGTCTTGTAGCTCAAGTCAATGGTTTGTATTCAATTGACAGTTTGCAACCCGGTTTTCAAATAAAAGAAAAGTGTACGTTTCAGTGCGCTTTATCTTCAAAAGAAGAGAAATCTTCTTTGTCCGAGCATTTATTTTAGCAATCACTTTTCAAAAAGCATGTGCTAAGGGGGACATTAATGATTTCTAAGTAAATGTCAGTTAGGACTTGTTCTTCAATAAAGAAAGTGTACATTTTTATACATTTATCCTCGCAACGGGAAGCTTACAACTTCTCGTACTTGAGATATTTCATTTAAGATATTCCAAATCTTGAGCTCAAGTAAAATGGTATACAAAAGTTTGAACACAAATTTTCAAGAGTTATTCAAAAAGATTTTTCAAAATCTTTCAAACTTGTTGTGTTCAAAATCCCTTCTTTCATCATTTGATATATTTTTAAAGAGGAGCATAAAGGAAAATGTTTTGAACAAATGAATAATAATCGATTTAAAAGTAGTTGTTGTCAAGTGTGTTTATATCGATAAGTGTGCAAATGGTGAAGATTGTGTCTCGGTTACGACCGTTTCTTGAAATTAACAGGGTTTGAGGCACTACAGTGAGAATCTACGGTCCATTTCGGGTTTTTTATATTCGACATACTTTGATAGCACTAGGTTTCAAATTTGTTTAGAACATTCAGAAAGGTTCCAAATCATAATCATGCTATATCCATTTTCTCCCATGTGTTTTCAAAATTCTCTATAGCTCATAATGTTATCCATTTGATATCAAAAATATCTTATGGTATGATATTTTTGAGGGGAGAAAATTGGATTAAAATGTGATCAAGAAAGATAAATGCTTAAATGTGTGGAATAACAAAGTGATCTAAAAGACTCAAAGTGCAATCAACTCTTTCCTCCATGTGCAAAATAATTTTGAATAAAATAATTTTGAATATCGATGCACATGTGTAGGGGGAGTATTTCTCAAAAAGTGAAACTTTCAAAGTGTTAAATGTTTTGATTTATATCAAACACTTTGATTGATTTTCAAATGGTTTTATGGTTTCGATCTTAAATACCCATCATTAAACAACCTCCAATGAGCAAAGAAAGAAATAGGTTGTAAGTTAGGTATTATCCTTATGATCCAACCAGTACGTAGGGATTTTACCCAGGGGACATTCCATAGAAAGAATAGAAGTCCTTAGGTATGATGGAGTTGAATGTGAATGGGAATAATGTCAACTAAGGCATGAGCTATCATCGGAACAATCACAACATGATGATAGTAATGACGTCTTGGTAGACATTAAAGGAGTTGAAGAATGAAAAAGAAATATATGGATAAAGGGTGAAAAGAAAGAAGCCCTCCACAAACTTTAGGCAGAAACTGGGTCAATACATATCTACGAAATCACAAAGGATGATATCTTGGTAAATGAAGAAAGTCGTCATGGACCCAGTGATGCAATGCACAACCTTTCCCAGCCACTCAAGTTTCTCTCAAAAGAATCTTGTTTCAATTGTAACGGAGGATTAAATGCATAATCTATTGAACATCCTCACTCGAGAGATTGTTGATATGAAACAAAAGGTGGCAGTCTGCTCCAGCCTCCGATCACTAAAACCAAAACGCACTTATTGAGTCTAGAGCCAAATGAGATCAAATTATAAATCTCACATAGGACACAAAAGTACATTTGTATTAAACATCAAGATTAAACAAAAGTACAAGACTCGCTTTTATGTCTAGTTTGTGACAGTGCATGTTTGTGACATTGCCGGAACATTCAAGGCAGTGATACTTAATTTAAGTATATCACAATGATGAATGAGAAAATCCTAATCAGTTGACTAACATCAAGCCAACGCGAAAGTAGGTCACTAATTTGAAAAGAATGTTTAATGATTCAATTAGTGTTATAGTAATTAAGCTGATCTAGTAGTTATCGTTGTTTTTCCATACATTTGTTTTTGAAAAACCACAAACAACATTTCCTTGATTAATTCAAGGTGAATGTGAAGGATTACCATGGGTTACTTATGGATGTCACAATAGTTGATAAAGGAGGGGATGGTTGGAATTGAGCTAGTAGTGTCTCTTTCATGCTTAGGACCGCACTTCGCAAATGACATTCATTATCGAATATCCAGGCGTAACAGATTATGATATGTTTGATGGTTAATCCAATCTTATCAGGCGGGAGCAGAAGTCGTTCTGCTGAATATTTCGATAGAGTTGCAACAATTTGGGGGAAGGAAATGTGTACATCGGACTTATTGACTTTGTGTATACAAATCGTGCAAACAAGGGGGGGGACGAACTGTGTATAACAAATCCGAGACTTAATTGACTTGGAGGAGTTTATAATTTCTTTCATATGTGAGTTGCTTATGTGAAAGTATGTGCGAATGAATGGTTGTATAGTTAGGCGGGATAGCAATTGAAGGGGAAGATAATTTATGTACAACAAACTATCAACACAACATCTCTACCTTGCAGAGCAAGAAAAACAGTCATAAATTCATTACCTTCATATTCATAATTAAGTTTAATAGATACACTTCCGCATACTCTGATAATTCAATGGAACTTCTCAAATTATCAGTTATTGAGTCAAGACAAAGTTCTACATGAGGAAGATTGTTAGCTGTAAGAAAGTATGAGTATGTTGTTTAGAAGCTGCTTAAAAAGATAAATCAAGATGATTCAACAGTAGAAGAATGATATTTGAAAAGATCTCAAAGGGCAAAGGAAAAAAAATGGATTAATGGATGATCAAGATCAAGATCACTAGAGTTTGATGGAATGAGACTACATATTACACAACAACGACTCAGGAAACACTCGCATTAAAGTTCAAAGATCAAAGTCACAAAAGAGATCTCAATGATCATCCTTTAGGGGGAGATTGTTACGAATAAGAAAATGATGATCATTAATGAAATCAAAGAGAGATCTCAATGATCGTCCCTTGGGGGAAGATTGTTAGGAATGATAAAAAGTGACGATCTTATTGAGATGAGTCTTGATAATTGAAAATAAATATTGGTGCAATAGTTAGATGAAAGGTTGGGGGGGGCGTGACTAAATAAGTCACAAAAACTTGGCCTAAATAGCCAAAGTCTAAAAGACAAGAAAGAGCACCTGCTCATACTTTGTAAATTAGGTATAAATTCCCCCATCACTCCTCATTTGTGAGTGTCGTCCTCTAATCAATCTAATCTTATTTCTCTAATTCTCCTCCTCCCTCTTTCTCTCTCTATTTTCTAATCTTTCTCTTTCTAGACTAAACACTCTATTGCTTATTGATCTTGAATTTCAGACCTAACAAAATCTATAGAAGCTAGACTATTAGTCTTTAAGAAAAATGAGTCTGTGTATGAGAAAGATATAATCTCTTAAATGTGAAATCTATTTAAGTGATTTAGTTTGATATTACAGAGTTTAAAGGAAGTTCGAGTGGTACAAAAGAAAAGGATGAGGTTTTCAACTTATAGTACAAATTTTGAACAATTCACAAAAAGTCTAAGTAAACTTGAGATAGTCAGACAATGGTAAGTGTATAATAGGATTAGGGAATAATGTTGGCCCACCTCTATACTAGGAATTTTATGCCACAAAAACCTCTGATTAGTTTATCCTAGGTCTAGATGATTTTGTAGAAGTGAATGAGTCTATTAGTGAGTCTATAGTTGAAAAGCCTACTGCTAAGACTAATGAACCTAAGACTGCTAGGAAAGAAAATGGAGCCCCAATTATAGAGGATTGGGTATCTGATAGTGATGACAAATGTTACTAAGGTTAAAAACATTTGAGATGGTTTTAATAAACATAGGTTTTGCTAAGATAAACTTTGTTAAGTCTACTAAGCAAGTAAAAACTCCTAGGAAAACATCAGTTGATAAAAATAGGCAAAACACAATAGTCTAATGGAAACAAGAAAAGCTAGAACAACTAGATGTCTCAAAAATTTGGGAGAGATTTTGTGATGTTCAACTAAAGTTGTCATTTTTGTGTGGTAGTATTTGATCATTTGGAGACTGATTGCCAATAAACTGGTTATAATAATGGAAGATTTGCAAAACTAGGTTTGGACCAATGTTCAATGGTGAACCAAACAGAAATTCTACTAAATTACTCACCACAGTCCAAAAAGAAACATGTTCCAAGAACAGTTTAATAGGCTCTGGCCCACCTATTTCCTTTTGTACTGCGTTAGACCAGTTAATACTGTTCAACAAAGAATAGCAATGAATAATGCAGGACCCATGAAAAATGTTATTAATAATGCATATTCAACTGCTAGAAGGCCTTTTAACAAAATAACAGCAACTAATAACTGTAATTTTACTAAAAAGGTTAATACTGTTAAGGGAACAAGGGTTAATACTGGTAGGCCAAAAATAGTTCTTAGTGCTGTTAAGGTCAACAAGGGAAATGTTGTTAAGACCTCAGCATGTTGGGTTTGGAGACCAAAGCACAAAGTTTTAGACCATGTCTCCAAAAACAATGTGCATCAATGTCCTTTAAAAGATTTAACTATATTGATGCGAATTAGGGTTTGGTACCTTTGAATTTAATTTTGTAATTTGGTTTGATATTTTGAATAAAGCTTTTGCTTCGTTTGTTCGAATTTGTTTGTTCATTTTTTGCTTCTTTTGATAGTGGATGCTCTAGGCACATGACAGGAAACAGATCCTATCTTACAGATTATGAAGAAATTGATGGAGGATTTGTTGCCTTTGGAGGTAATTCCAAAGGAGGGAAAATTACTAGGAAAGGTAAAATAAGAACTAGTAAATTGGATTTTGAAGATGTGTATTTTGTAAAGGAACTAAAGTTTAACCTCTTCAATGTCTCACAAATGTGTGACAAGAAGAATAGTGTTCTTTTTACTGATTCTGAGAGTGTTGTTCTGTCTCCAGAATTTAAGTTAATTGATGAAAGTCATGTTTTGCTTAAAGCTCCAAGAAAGGATAACATGTACAGTGTTGATTTAAAGAATGTTGTTCCTCAAGGAGGTCTCACTTGCCTCTTTGCAAAAGCCACACCAGATGAATCTAATCTTTGGCATAGGAGGCTTGGACATGTAAATTTCAAAACAATGAATAAAGTGGTAAGGGAAACCTTGTAAGAGGTTTACCTTTAAAACTTTTTGAAATTAATCAAACCTGTGTTGCTTATTGGAAGGGAAAGCAACACATAGCTTTTTGTAAGACCAAAACAGTCAGTTTAATCAGCCAACCATTACAAATGTTACACTTGGATTTGTTTGGCCCAACATTTGTAAAGAGTTTAATGAAAAAGATGTACTGCCTAGTTGTTACAGATGATTTTAGTAGGTTTAGTTGGGTTTTCTTTTTAGCTACTAAGGATGAAACTTCTGAAATTCTTAAAACATTCATAACAGGCATAGAAAATCTAATAGACCTAAGGGTGAAAGTGATTTGATGTGACAATGGGACTGAATTCAAGAATAGGGTCATGAATCAGTTCTATAAAATGAATGGTATTAAGAGGGAATTTAGTATTGCTAGGACTCTACAACAAAATGGAGTAGCAGAAAGGAAAAATAGGACACAAATAGAGGCTGCTAGGACTATGCTAGCTGATTCAAAATTGCCAACAACTTTCTGGGCTGAAGCAGTTAATACTGCTTCTTATGTACAAAATAGGGTGTTAATTATCAAGCCTCACAACAAGACCCCTTATGAACTTTTTCTAGGTAGAAAACCTGCCTTAAGCTTTATGAGACCATTTGGATGTCCTGTTACAATCCTTAATACCATAGATCACCTAGGTAAATTTAATGGAAAGGCTGATGAAGGGTTCTTTGTAGGATACTCTACCAATAGCAAAGCATTCAGAGTATTCAACATTAGAACTAGGATAGTAGAAGAGAACTTGCATGTTTAATTTAGTGAGACTACACCAAATATTACAGGAAGTGGACCTAATTGGCTTTTTGATATAGATGCACTAACAAAATCTATGAACTATAAACCAGTTGTTGCAGGGAATCAATCTAATGGTAATGCGGGTACAAAAGCATGTGATGATGCAGGTAAAGCTAGAGTGGAGACAATACATGGCAAAGATTACATACTGCTACCATTATGGCCTCAAGATCTACAATTCTCTTCTAGTTCAAAGGATTTCCTTGATGCTGGATTCAAACCATTAGGAGAGGGGGAAATTAAGGATGCTAAAGATTCAGAGAATAAAGATAGTGAGGTTCCAAGTACAGAGGAGCCAAGAGTTAATCAAGAGAAGGATGCAAATATCAACAGCACTAACAATATTAATACTGTTAGTCCAACTGTTAATGTTGCTGGCATAAAGGATAATGTTGTTGATGAAAATATAGTCTATGGATGTGCTGAGGATCCAAATATGCCTAATTTGGAAGAAATTGTCTATTCAAATGATGATGAAGATAATGATGCAGAGGCTGACATGAACAATTTAAATACATTTATGCTTGTCAGTCCTATTCCAACTACCAGACTTTACAAGGATCATCCACTTAAACAAATCATTGGAGATATACATTCAGTACCTCAAACCAGAAGAATGACAAAGAGTGTAATTGAACATTGTATGTTTAGTTCAGTGCAATAGAGACTCAACCACAAAGACTTTCATAATTGTCTGTTTACATGTTTTTTTATCACAAGCAGAGCCAAGAAGGTAATCCAAGCATTAAAAGATCCAAGTTGGATAGAAGCTATGTAAGAAGAGCTTCTGTAGTTCAAGTTACATCAGGTTTGGACCTCGTGGATTTACCATATGGCAAAAGAGCCATTGGTACTAAATGGGTGTATAGGAACAAGAAAGATGAAAGAGGTACTGTGATAAAAAACAAGGCTACATTGGTTGCTCAAGGGTACACACAAGAAGAAGGAATTGATTATGATGATGTTTTTTCTCTAGTTGCTAGAATTGAAGCAATCAGGCTATTCTTAGCCTATGCCTCTTATAAAGACTTTGTGGTGTACCAGATGGATGTGAAGAGTGCTTTTTTGTATGGAAAGATTGAAAAGGAAGTTAGTTTGTTCAACACCAGATTGAAGATTAGACTTCCCTGACAAAGGTTTACAAGTAGAAAAGGCTCTTTATGGTTTGCATCAAGCTCCCAGAGCTTGGTATGAGACCTTGTCCACTTATTTATTAGAAAATGGGTTTCAGAGAGGACAGATAGACCAAACTTTGTTTATCAAAAGGGACCAAGGTGATATTCTGATAGTACAGGGATATATAGATGATATTATTTTTTGGTCTAAAAAGAAGAAGTTATGCACAGAGTTTGAAAAGATGAGCATAGAAGTTTCAGATGAGTTCTATGGGTGAATCATTTCTTCCTAGGACTTACAAGTAAAATAGAAGGAAGATGGATTTTTATAAGCCAGACAGTATTTGGCTGAGATTTTGAAATAAATTTGCTTTAGTGATGTCAAAAACAGCAAACACACCCATGGAAACCCATAAGCCTTTGCTCAAAGATGCAGATGGTGAAGATGTAGATGAACATTGTATAGATTAATGATTGGCTCATTGATGTATCTTACTTCTTCATGAACAGATTATAATGTTTGCGTTTGTGTATGTGCTAGATTTCTAGTTATCCATAAGTGTCACATCTTTTTGCTATGAAAAGGAATTTTTTAGAAAATATCTTATAAAGGTCAAACTTAAAGTTGGGCTTTGGTATCATAAGATTCACCTTTTGATTGGTGGGCATATACTGACAGGGACTATCCTGGAGCAAGCTTAAACTGGAGTTACAATAGGTGGTTCGTCAATTTCATAGGATTGAGATTGATTTCATGGCAATGCAAGAAGCAGACTGTGGTTGCTAATTCCACAACAAAGGCTGAATATGTAGCTGTTTAAGTTGATGTGGCCAAGTGCTTTGGATTCAAAATCAATTGCTAGTTATGGTATAACCTTTATGATACAAAGATCTATATTGATAATGAAAGCACAATATGCATTGTAAAGAACCCTGTTTTTCACTCAAGAAAAGCACAATTGAGAGTTGACATTCACTTCATCAGAGATTCCAATGAAAAGAAGCTAATTCAAATGATCAAGATTCATACTCACAAGAATGTTGAAGATTTACTTACAAAAGCATTTAATGTAAGTAGATTTCAATATTTGATTGCTAGTATTGGAATGCTAAATCTTTAAAGTCCTGATTAAGAAAATGGTGAGGTAAATGAATAAGAGAGAATTAGTGAGATTAAAAACAGAAAGAGAGATGTGTGATAAAAATAGACAAAGTGATTTAGTAAGAAAAAGAATTAAGAGAAGTTGTGAGTTGAAAAACAGAAAGAGAGATGTGTGATAAAAACAAACAGAGTGATTTAGTGAGAAAAAGAATTGAGAGAAGTTGTGAGTTGAAAAACAGAAAGAGAGATGTGTGATAAAAACAGACAGAGTGATTTAGTGAGAAAAAGAATTGAGAGAAGTTGTGAGTTGAAAAACAGAAAGAGAGATGTGTGATAAAAACAGACAGAGTGATTTAGTGAGAAAAAGAATTGAGAGAAGTTGTGAGTTGAAAAACAGAAAGAGAGATGTGTGATAAAAACAGACAGAGTGATTTAGTGAGAAAAAGAATTGAGAGAAGTTGTGAGTTGAAAACAGAAAGGAGAGTTGTGTGATAAAAACAGACAGATAGAGAATTGTGAGCTAAAGAATTAAGAAATCAAAAACAGACTGTGAGTATTATTGAGCCTAAAAGATTGAGAGAAATAAACAACAAGCGAGAGAATTTGTTATAAGTTAAAATACTAATTTTGATGATGGAAATGCTAATTAGAAAGGAATTGGGTTAATGCTGGTGTGTCAAAGTTATGTTGCTAGGCGTTATTTATTGCTGCTTGAGAATGTTAATGTTGTAGGCATAAAACTTAATGTGCTAGAGATAAGTTAATGTGCTAGCATAACTTTATACTGTTGAGTTGTAAGTTATTGGATGCTAGGCTTATCTACTACTGAGTTACTTCTGTTGGGTTATTACTACCTGTAGTTGAAAGTTAATGCTGCTAGGCATAACTTATAACTGTTGGTGAACGTTAATGCTGTTGAGGTTAGTTTCATAAATACTTTGATTAAGGGTTTCATTCATTCATTTAATCGATTTCAATCTTTCATATACTCTCTAATCATTAACCCTAACTCAATTTCATCGTTATCATAAAAAACCTTCAAAATGTCTGCTCAAAAGTTTGCTGATGCATCAAAACATGGTTGCGTTCTTGGCTACCACTGAATGTGCCGGGTTGAGTAAATTTTGGATTTCTTGGATGTGAATTCCTATCAAATAGCGGTAACGGTTTATCCTACAATCTATATTTATGTATTGAGCTGCTTTTAGGATACTACAAAGGTATAAACTATTAATTGGAGAAGTTCTGTTACAGCCCTAGTGGATGGGAAGAAAGTGATCATCACTGAGGACAAGATGTATGAAGAGATTTAAGTTGGAAGATGCTGAAGGAATTGAATGTCTACCCAATGCTGATATTTTTGAGCAACTTGCTTTAATGGGGTATGAAAAACCTTCTCAGAAACTTACATTCTTACAAATTTTCTTTTTCTCTCAAATGGAAGTTTTTGATCCATTTACTATTCCGCAATGCTAAGTGCTAGTCTATGATGGTACGAATTTAGTAGCATTATGCCTCTACAATAACTATGCTTAGCCACAAACCAGAAATTCAACTTTTTAAGTAATCTTTGAAGTATTGGAAGAATGTGGATAGTAGTTGTCCAAATTTCTAATGTATCCAAGGTTTGTGAAAGTCTTTCTGGACAAACAAGTTGGTGATATGTCTACTCATAATGAAATTTTTGTTACACCCTCTTACACAAAGAAGGTATTTGGTAATATGAAAAGGATTAGGAAAGGATTCTCTGGAGCAGTTACACCCTTATTTCTATCCATGATGGTTCAAGCTCAAGAAGAAATGGGTGAAGATTCAACTATGCCAACTAATCCCCATCACACACCCATCATTCAACCATCAACATCACAACCTCAGAAGAAACAATCTAGGAGAAAATAGAGAAAAGACACTGAGATTCCTTAATCTGTGGTTTACAGAGCCTATGTAATGAGGCTGCCAATGAGGAAAAATGTACTATCTTAGTCATTGACAACCTCTCTCAAAGAGTTACACACTTGGAAGTGGGGAGGACAGATTAAACTCTTACGGAATGGATTGTACTTTGTACAAAACTGTTGATAGAGTTTCTTGACTTAGAGTAAAACAAAGATGCTCAAGCAAAGGAGATTGGTAGTTTTTAAGAAGCAGAGTCAATAAGCTAGAAAGGAAAGGAAGTCAAAAAACTCAAGGGATGAAAAGATTATTCAAGATTGGTAGTTTGCAAAATGGTTTCTCTAAAGATGAAGGTTGGGGTGATCAGGAGAGCATCAAAGAGGGGAGGAAAATGATGGACATTGAACCATAGATACAGAAGTTACTTTGGTATGAAACTCGGGGGAGTATGACGATGCTCAAATGTTTGTACAAATGTTTTAATGGTGGAGAAGTGTTTGTTGCAGAGCAAGTGAAAAGTTGTTGAGAGTAGTTAGTACTTTGAAGTTAGTGCTGCTGCAAAATTACTACTGAAGAGATCACTTTGGTCATGCATTGCTGATTGAGGAGTGCAAACCTCAAGATTGTGGTACATGAGCAAGTGTAGAGTTACAACCACAATTGCACTTCTAACAATACCAAAGCTAAAAGCAATTTACTTTTAGAGACCCTAGTGAATCATACAACAAGAACAACACTAACATCATACTTCTAACATCAAGGATAAAGGCCAAGCTAAGAGATTGAACCTAGAGCTTTGAAGCTGAAGAAACAATAAGACTTGATGAAGGAACTTGCTTTCAAGTACAGCTGAAGAGGAAGAACAAGCAAGATTGCAAGAAGAGAAGGCTAAGAAGTTGAGAAGCCAACATTTTCATTGGATAATGTGCAGCAATGATAGAGGCTGTTAGGTTATTGGTCTGAAGATGTATGCAAGAGAGCAAGAAGATTGACAGTGAAGAGAAGGAAGTTTGTTGTTGAAGTCTTGGAGAGAGAGAAAACACTTTGCAACATTAAGAGCTCAAGAATAGATGAAATGCCACCTAACTAAAGAACAAAAGAAAAGTACATGTCAACTATCTGAATACACCATGGCTGGTACAAGCAAAGTCATGGAAGAACAAGTGATTGCGAGAAATTCAGGAAGTTATTTGATAAAGCCATGACAAGGGTAAACATGTTTGTTGATAAGGATACTGAGTTGGTGAAAGAAAGCTTAAAGAGAGCTGAAGCAGAGATGGCACAGGAAAGTGTTGGGAATTATATTTGAGTTGATAAGACAAAACATAAATGAACACTAAGACTGAATCTAGCATTATGGAATTCTACAAGCTGGTGGAGTTTATTCTACAAAAGATAAAAGATTCAAAAGATATGATTCTTAAAGATAAAGATGAAGTTTATTAAAGAATTAAAAGATTTAGTTTCCTTATACAATTATGTTTTCCCTTGTAAATCTAGATGGACTCTACTATATAAAGAGATCCCTAGATATTGTTTTATGTGTGTCAAGATGTAAACATCCAGAAAAGTATGTGTGTGTCTAGGCGTCAAGTCCTCTAATTGAACGCCTAGGGTTTAGTAGGTTTAGCCTCAAGGTAATCAAGGTTTTCCTTGATCCCTGTTACAGTTCATTGATGTAACCGTATTATCTTGATCAAATAATATTGGGGATGTGGTGAATGTTTGGTAAAACCTTGTTATGATAATATTGATTCTATGTTTGAATATTCCGCCTATGTTATCATTATCCTAGATTAGTTCTTAACAAACTAGAGCTACAACGATCTATAGGTTTCCATAATTGGTATCAGAGCCTCGTGGCTCTCGATCTAGGATCTACAAGGTTTATTTTAATGTCGAATTTATGAAGTTTACTGCAGGTTGGTACAAACAAGTTCTTGCGTGCTTAAGGAGGTTTGTTAGAAGCAAATGGAAACACATATTTGGTTTATATTATGGTGATAAGGTTTTCTCAATCGTTATCAGGTATATGGAATTGGTTAATTCGTTTTTGGTTTCTGTTCGGGTTCAAATACAAGTATGATATATTAGTACTGCTCGTTTTTGGGTTTTGATACTCGTGTAGTAATTGTTTGGATTTAATACTGCTAGTTTGTTTTGTGATATATAAATTACTGCTGCCAAGTGAAAGCATGTGATCAGTGATAGAATAGAGACAGATTATGCGTCGTTAAAAGTCATGGGAGGAAGGAGCAACCTGATTAGTGACACATTAGCGACAGTTTAGCAACATAAAAAGCGTCACTAACAGAATGGAAGGAAGGAGAACCAGATTAGCAATGGATTAGTGACAGAAAAAAGTGTTGCTAATTGGTATTTACTTAGTACTGCTTTTAAATAGTTAGTAATGCTCCTTTTATTTTTAGTACTGCTCAATAAAATCTTTAGTACTGCTTCCATATGTTTGTACTGCTTGGGAACGAATACATTTGGGTTCGAACACAGAAGGTTACTTAGCACTGTTTGTTGCTTATTAATGCTTCTAAGGATTAAAGCATATGTTCGTTAATGTTGCTCGTGAAAGATTTAATGCTGATAAGTCTTGGTTAGTACTGCCATTGGAGATTAGCGCTGCCAGTTTGCTTGTTGCCTGCTCATGACGTGAGAAAAAAAATTAAATGGGTGTAGTGATATGCAATAGGATTAAGGTGGTGTATTCACAAAATTAACATGGGCCGGTTGTTATTGTGTTGGGCCTAGTATTTCGATCAGTTGGATCACAGATGGTTTTGTGAATGTGTTGGCAGATTGTAGGTATCAATGGGAAATGCAACACGTTTATGGCTTTATGTTGACATGGTATTATATAACATTTATTTTGGTTGGGATTTTTGGGCCTGTCATCCTGAAGATTATTATTGATTGCGGCTTGATTCTAGTGTGTCAAAATTAGGCTGGATGGGATGATAGCTTGTGTAGGCCAGATGTATTTTTAAATTGTGAATGGACTGTGTTTCAAGATTAGGCCAAAAAGAGGATTTGTTTTGTTTTTAACAGTTGGTTTTGATTTTCGTAGTTGACATGGGATGTGAAGGTTCACGTGTATGTTAATACTGCCAACATAATGTTAATACTACTGTTTGGGCTCAAAGATTGTAACTGGTGTGTGCTTAAAATTTGTACTGTTAAAGAAAAATTTGTACTGCTTGCTATGTCTGAGAAGAAGTTTATACTGTTAGTTGTACCTGATATCGGACATAATATGTTTTTGGTTCTCGGCTGAATTATGTTTTTGGACGACACAACAAATCAAGAAGTTTTGATTTTTGATTTTGAAATTGGAACAAGTTTGGTTCTTGGCTGACTTTGAAGAAGTCAGATAACACACGCAGGTTGTTTATTAATTTGTTTAGATGGTTCTTGGACAAACGGAAGATTTTTTGTTATGATTTTTGTTAGGATATCATTTCATCACCAAACACAAAAATAAGAAAAATAGATTTTAGAGAGAGAAAGTAAAAAGGAAAAATGGTTACTTGTTCATGAAAAGAAAAATGAGAAGCAACACCCTCTCCACACTTGGAGAGGGCATTATATAGTCACAAAAGTGGACTATTCTTGTGGGCTTTACTTTGGGCCGGTTCTTAAAACAAATGGGCTTGAGCCCGACAACTAGGCCCAACTAGCTTAACTAAATTCCCGTAAACTACGATTTACTTATACAAGGCTCGGGAATATTTAATGACCATCACTTTATGAATCACGGCTAAACAATCTCCCCTAAGGGGTGGTCATTCAATTGGGCTCCTTCTTGTGACGTTCTTGAGTCTTGGAGACTTGTATTCTTGGGATTTCCTTTTTGAAGTTCATTTGCATGCTGTGGTCTTGGATCTTGATCTTTAACTTGATATCTTTGACAAAAATTTGATATCGTGGGTCTTTGCATTGATTTGTCTTGGACTACTGAGATCTTTAATTTTTTATCTTGAATCTTATGCCGCCTTGCGATCTTGTGTCTCACCCTCATGCTCAAGATCTTGGAAAGCTTGCTACAATCTCCTCACATTATTATTTTTACATGATTACTTTGTACCACATAATGTTTCTTATGGAGGAAGTGCTTGTTCATCAGAGATTGCTGAAGACTTTGATGTTTGAGCTTTATCAATGTAGATTAATCTTTGTGGATTGAGTATGAGGGTCTTGAAATCTTGATTAGTCTTGGACTAGAAGTGCTACCGTCAGGAAAACCTGCAAGTATGGTTAGAGATAAACATATATGGAGATAGTGTCTTTGGTCACTTCAACGATACGGTTGCAATAACACGAGTTTCCCGTTAATCAAGTATAATACTGTTGTGATCCAGGTAGAATTCAAAAGAATCTCTGCAGGGGTTTCGCAGCTGCACTAGCCGTTCTCGATCCGGAGCGTCTCAAAGCAGACAACACGGTAAGAGTGAATCAGATAGTTACTATCTTTCTGATTGAGTCATCCAATTTATATTACTAGAAATGTTTCGATTCATGTTAGTATTTCAACATCGTTTCTTTCCTGTTGTCACATGTTTGATTTCCATATAGATTCTCGCAAGTCACCTACAAGAGCTTGTTTGATGTTGGGGCTCAAGAAGGATTTCCATCTTCACTGTGAATACTAAGAGTATCACTTCTGATGTTCGAGCAATTATCACAGGTTAATGCGTAGGACATAATGATACCTAATGTTGTATATAGTTGTACTACTTTTTGTATATTGGAATTTGTGGGTCCTAGTGAGATTTTTGAGGATCTCGTTGGCTCTATACTCTACTAAGTGTCACATTTGTTATTTGGTAATCGGAGGCTGGAGCGGACTGCCACCTTTTCAATATCAATGATCTCGGAATGAGAAAGCCGATAGAAACGTGTTGATCTCCGTGAGAAATGAACATAATCTTTTTGAGAGATTAGAGTGGCTAAGTAGTGTTGTGATTGACCATCACAGGGTCCATGATTGATTGTCTTCAATCTCAGAATCATCTTTGTGATTACGATAGTTTATGCCATTGACCCGGTTTCTGCCGTAAAGTTGTTATGGAGGGCTTCTTTCTTTGCACCCTTTACGAGACTTACAATTCTTTTTCTTTCTTAAACCCTTCAGTGCTTACCGAGACTTCATGACTAGTACCTTGTTGGGTTTGTTCCGGTACTAGCTCCATCTCAGTCGGCACTATCATTATTCTCAAACCTTTATCCTTTTTTTCAATCATACCTAGGACTTCTACTCTATCTAATGGAGTGTTCTTGGGTAGATCCCTCCGATTCTGGCTGGATCATGGAACGAATATTACCTAAACTAACGCCTTATAAAACTCCCTGAGAAATAACAGTTGGTCGGTCTTTGAGATATTGCCATGAAGATCCATAAAACCATTTGATGAAAAATCAATCAACGTGTCTGAGAAATCATTTGAGACACATTGAGTATTTTCAGAGTTACCAAAAAGCTCCCCATACACATATGCACCATTTATGAAAGAGTTTAGCACATGCGAGGATTTGGAACGCACTTATAGATTGAAGATCGTATCCATTATTAATCCGTATTGATCACATTTTAATCACTATTCTCCCCCTCAAAAATTGCATATGTGTTTACAATTTTTGACAATTAGTGAATTAAAAACAAATTAATGTCCGGAATTCACATGAGCCTAACAAAGTCTGGGGAGAACAGGAGTACATGCAGAATGAATCATATTATTATACTCCCCCTCAATTATAGAATAGATTGAAAACTTGGAGTGGGAGTTTGTTGAGCACACAATTTTGAAAGAATTTGAAATTTTCTTTTTGAGAATATCTTGAAAAATTGTGCTCAACAGGAAAATATGTGAGATATATCTTATTTACCATCATTTTCCTTAAAACTTCTCTTGAGCATTCAAAACTTTGAATGTTTATATGACTTTGCTCAAGACCGAGAAGATATGAGCTTCCCGTTGTTTAGGATAAATGTACATAAATGAACATTTTCCTTTCTTTAAAGTCATTTCATCACCAAAACACAAAAATAAGAAAAATAGATTTTAGAGAGAGAAAGTAAAAAACAAAGAAAAATGGTTACTTGTTCCACAAAAGAAAAATGAGAAGCAACACCCTCTCCACACTTGGAGAGGGCTTTAAATAGCTACAAGGATGGACTATTCTTGTAGGCTTTGTGTTGGGCCGGTTCATAGAACAAATGGGCTTGAGCCCGACAACTAGGCCCAACTAGCTTAACTAAACTCCCGAAAACTACGTTTTCCTATACAAGGCTCGGGATTGTTTAATGACCATCACTTTACTAAATATCATGGCTAACAATCTCCCCCTAAGGGGTGGTCATTCAATTGTGGATCCTTCTTGTGACATCTTGAGTCTTGGAGCCTTGTATTCTTGGGAATTCCTTTTGAAGATCCGTTTGCATGCTTGTGATCTTGGATCTTGATCTTTAACTTGATATACTTTGACAAAATACTGATATCGTGGTCTTTGGCCTTGATTTGTCTTGACTACTGAGATCACTAAATCTTTATCCTTGAAACTTTATGCCGCCTTGCGATCTTGTGTCTCCACCCTCATGCTCAAGATCTTGAAAGCTTGCTAACAATCTCCCTCAACATTTTCTTTTAACATGATTACTTGAACCACAAAATGTTCTTATGAGGAAGTGCTTGTTCATCAGAGATTGCGGAAGACTTTGATAGATTGAGCTTTCATCATGAATTAATCTTTGTGGATTGAGCATGAGGTCTTGAATCTTGACTCGTCATGGACTAGAAGCTGCAACCGTCAGGAAAGGTTAGAGATTAAAATATTTGGAAAGAAAAGTGTCTTGTCATTCGTCGATATGGTTGCTAATAACCATGGTTTCCCCATAATATCAGTATAAATACTGCCTGTGATCAGGTAGAATTCAAAAGAATCTCCTTGACAGGGTTTCGCAGCTGCACTAGCCGTTCTCGTTACCGGAGCGTCTCAAAGCAGACAACACAGTAAGAGTGAATCAGATAGTTACTATCTTTCTGATTTGAGTCGTCAATTCATTTTACTGGAACAAGTTTGATTCATATAGAATCACACCATCGTTTCTTTCCAGTTGACACAAGTTTGATTCATATAGAATCTCGCAAGTCACCTACCAAGAGCTTGATAGATGTTGGCTCAAGAAGGATTTCCATCTTCACTATGTGTATACTAAAGCAGTATCACTCTGATTGTTCTGGCAACTATCACAATGATAATGCGTAGGAACTTATTGATACCAAATGTTGTAAATTGCTGTACAACATTTTGTATTTGGAATTTGGGTCCTTGTGAGATTTTTGATGGATCTCGTTGGCTCTAGAACTATATAAGTGCAATTTTGTTTATTTGGTAATCGGAGGCTGGAGGGACTACTACCTTTTTCAATTATCAAACGATCTCGGAATGAGAAAGCGATAGAATGAGTTGATCTCCGTTGAGAACCTGAACATAAATCTTTTGAGAGATCTGATGTGGCTAAGGAGGGTTGTGCATTGCATCACTGGGTCCATGAATGACTGGTATTTAATCAGAATCTTATCTTTGTGATAACCGAATAGATTATGCATTGACCCGGCGTTTCTGCTAGGTTGTTATGGAGGGCTTCTTTCTTTTTCCCCCTTTATCCTTACAATTCTTTTCATTCTTCAAACCCTTCAATGTTAAAACCATCGCGTCATCTTTATTCACCTTGTTGGGATTGTTCAGCGTTTGTTAACTCATGCCTTGGATACAATTTTTTTCCCAATCTCACTTTATTCCTTTTTTCAATCAATCCTAGGACTTCTAATCTCCCCCCCCATATAGAGGAAAAGTTCTGGGAAGACCCTCCGGTTCTGGCTGGATCATGGAACGATATTGATACCTAAACCTTAACTGCCTTTATAACTCCCTGTGAAATAACAGTGTCGGTCTTTGAGACTATTGCCATGAAGATCCATAAAACCTTTTGATGAAAAATCAATTCAACGTGTCTTGAGGAAATCATCTTGAGACACATTGAGTATTTTCAGTAGTTACCAAAAAGCTACCCATACATAACATATGCACCATTTATGAAAAGAGTTTCAGCACATAGCGTGGATTTGGAACGCACTTTAGATTTAAGATCGTCATCCATTTATTATCTTGTATTGATCACTTTTAATCACTATTTTCCCCCTCATAAATTGCTTTTGTGTTTACAATTTTTGACAACTTGTGAATAAAAAACAATTAATGTCCGGAATTCACAATGAAGCACTACCAAAAGTTGGGAGAACAGGAGTACATGCAGAATGAATCATATTATTATACTCCCCCTCAATTATAGAATAGATTGAAAACTTGGAGTGGGAGTTTGTTGAGCACACAATTTTGAAAGAATTTGAAAATTTTCTTTTTGAGAATATCTTGAAAAATTGTGCTCAACAGGAAAATATGTGAGATATATCTTATTTACCATCATTTTCCTTAGAACTTCTCTTGAGCATTCAAAACTTTGAATGTTTATATGACTTTGCTCAAGACCGAGAAGATATGAGCTTCCCGTTGTTTAGGATAAATGTACATAAATGAACATTTTCCTTTCTTTAAAGTCATTTCATCACCAAAACACAAAAATAAGAAAAAATATATTTTAGAGAGAGAAAGTAAAAAACAAAGAAAAATGGTTACTTGTTCCACAAAAGAAAAATGAGAAGCAACACCCTCTCCATACTTGGAGAGGGCTTTAAATAGCTACAAGGAAGGACTATTCTTGTAGGCTTTGTGTTGGGCCGGTTCATAGAACAAGTGGGCTTGAGCCCGATAACTAGGCCCAACTAGCTTAACTAAACTCCCGAAAACTACGTTTTCCTATACAAGGCTCGGGATTGTTTAATGACCATCACTTTACTAAATATCATGGCTAACATTGTGTTATTGATCTATGAAGTAACACGCCTTGGACCCTTATTCCGATGCGACCCAATTTGGGGGTGTTACACTTTGGTTCTTGCTTTGTATAGATGTGAGTTTTCATAAGCTTGATGGCGAAGTTCGTCTAACTCGTGTAACTAGAACATTCTTTTCTTACCAGCGGCGATGAGGTCTTTATTACAGTTTTTCAAGGCCCAGTATGCATGGTGTTCAATTTCAATTGGTAGATGTCTGTTTTTACCGTATATGAGCTTGTATTGTGTGGTACCGGTAGGTGTTTTATAAGCGGTACGAAAAGCTCACAGAGCATCATCGAGTTTTCTTGACTAGATGGCAGGATTAAATTTTACAGTTTTTTCAAGAATTCTTTTAAAGGCTCTTTGTATTTTCAACTTGACCACTTGTTTGAGGATTATATTATGTAGAGAAACGATGGGTAACTCCATATATTTTCATGGTCTTTTCCATTATCTTGTTACAGAAATGAGTACCTCGGTCGCTTATTAGAGCTTTGGGCATTCTGAAATGGCAAAATAGTTTTTTTTAGAAATGAAATAACAACTCTGGCATCATTAGTTGGAAGAGCTTGAGCTTCGGCCCATTTAGATACACAGTCTACAGCAACTAGGATGTATTCAAATTTGTATGATTTCGGGAAAGGTCCCATAAAGTCGATACCCCATATGTAAATTATTTCACATACTTGAATGCCATTTAAGGGGATTTCATTATGGTTTTGATATATTCCTAGTTTTTTTACAAGCTTCGCAAAGGCAAACTAGAGTATGAGCTTCTTTAATGATTGTTGGTCTGTCAAAGCCTGAGTCTAAGACTTTTTTAGCCGTGGTGTTTGGTCCATAATGTCCACCAGTCGGTCCATGGTGACATTGATCAAGAATGGTATGTGTTTCTGGTCCTGAGACACAACGTCTAATCATACTGTCTGAGCATACTTTGAAAAGGTAAGGATCTTCCCAAAAATAGTTTTTGAGGTCAGAAAAGAATTTGTTCTTTTGTTGGTACGTCATCCCTTTAGGTATAATATCACCCACCAAATAGTTTTCAAAGTCTACGAACCATGGTGTGTCATTAGTGGTTATTTCCATAAGAGTTTCTCCAAGAAAGTTATCGTCGACAACACTGTCATCACTTGTCTCACCATTTTCAATTCAAGATAAGTGGTCGGCAACAACATTTTTTGCACCATTTTTTTCTTTTATTTTGATATCAAATTCTTGTAATAGCAGTATCCAACGTATAAGACGTGGCTTATCATCTTGCTTTTTGAATAGGTCTCTCAAAGCTGAGTGCTCGGTGTAGACAATTGTTTTGGATAATATCAGATAAGGTCAGAATTTGTCGAATGCAAAGACTACAACCATCAGTTCTTTTTCAGTAACTGTATATTTTTGCTGAGCTGCATTAAGGGTTTTGCTTGCAAAATAGATGGGGTGAAAGTGTTTTCTATCTTTTTGACCTAAGATTGCTCCAACAACCAAATCACTTGCGTCACACATAAGTTCAAATGGAAGATTCCAATTTGGACTTACGCTCACAGGAGTACATGTGAGTTTTTATTTTAACGAATTGAATGCTTTGTGACATTCATTATTGAATTCGAATGGGGTATCTTTTTCAAGAAATTTAGTTAGAGGACGGGAAATTTTTAAGAAGTCTTTGATAAAACGTCGGTAGAAACTGGCATGTCCTAATAAACTTCTAATGCCTTTGACATTAGTAGGGGGTGGAAGTTTAGAGATTATGTCAATATTTGCTTTTTCAACTTCAAGGCCGGCTCTAAACACTTTGTGTCCAAGCACAATTCATTCTTTAACCATAAAGTGACATTTTCCTAGTTAAGAACAAGATTTGCATC
>BQNB010045354.1:30329-44328 GCA_026074375.1 Tanacetum coccineum
GTACAGGAGCAACGAAGCAAGCCGTGTAGAAGACACTGGAAAGTTAGGACCCAAGTGGGAAGGGCCGTACGAAGTCACAGAAGCACTTGGGAAAGGATCGTACAAGTTAAAAGACCGCAACGGAAAAGAACTCCCGAGAACTTGGAACGTTTGTAATCTCAAGAAGTGTTACGTGCACAAAGTGTAAGCAGTCTAGCCATACGAACTCCGTGATGGGAAGGGCATTTTTATCTTTATTCCGTGTAGTAATTTTTAAATATCGTGTAATATGATTTTGACTTTAATGAAAAAAGTGAAGATTAGCTACCTTCACAAGTTATGCTTTGAAATTTTTTATCTTATTGCTTTGCGAAGTTATTTATTGTGATTAAGCCGCGCACACACGGAGCATGCCTCCATCAATGTTATTCCGTATAACAAAAGGATGAGTAACCTCACAATTAACTCAAAGTACATAAGAGGTATTGCAAACCCGGTACCGGGAGAATAACCCACAAAATATTCAAACAAGACTATCCTACTAAAGGTATCATACGTGATATAAAAAGATAGCGGCAACATTTATATATAACAGACGAGTTCAAACTTGAAGTGTTGTAAAAATGGTTACATACAAAATACCGCAACAAAAAGGCCACATGCGGCCGCGGTATAAAAAGCACAGTAACAGGCCAAAACTGTTAATAGCCATGATATTCTAATTACAAAAGATCCGCAAGGTCACATACAACCACGGAGGAAAAAACAAATACACCTACAAAACAGCATCCCTAGCTTCATCATCCAATTTGGAGAACGCAAGATCACCTCCGGCTGAAGCATCGATCTTTTCTTCACCTTCTGGCCCCGGGGTAACATTCTTCCTGAACCAATATCCACCAATAGGTTTTTCTCATTTATCTTCCATGAAACAGAAGACCAAATATGGGGAACAATGACACGGTAGATAAAGCATTTGGTAGGCAGGAACAACAATGGAGGCTCAATCAAAGCCTCAGCAGACAAAGGATGATCTAATGGACGACCAATTACGTCTTTCAAGATGGGAGGGACGCTCTACAAGATTTCTTTTCTCATCTTCTCCACCCATTCGCGAACAAAATATCTAATCGAACGGACCAACGCTTGGCTCCCAAATATACGCGACCTATTCTCTGATTGTGATGCCACATGGGCTACAATTAATTGATTCAATCGCAGGTGAGATCAGTACATCCTAAGGCATCGCCACGGCATCGTCTAGCGAGAAAGATCTCCATTAATAATCCCATGTGCTGGCATCCTTCTTATTTGATAGTTCTTGAAGAAGCGGAAAGTTTAAGCTACGAAGATCACGGACAGCAAAAGTAAAGTCATCCTCCGCAAAGGGAATGTAAGCTTCAAGGTCAGTTACAACATCTGCCAGCTTGTCCCGTGCTCAATTCAGCTACCAGATCTCCTGACATTCCTTCTCTCTATAGCACGACTAAAAGCATTTCTGAGAGCTTTCATATATTCAGTCGAATTGAGACACTTAGCCATAAGAAGCTTCATCCCGTGAGTTAGTAACCATCTTCATCCTGCAACGACGGTGAGAGGAGGTGATTCAGGAATGGATAACTCTTATGAGCGCATACAACACCTGGTGAAAATCAGCTTTCCAATCTCGACTAACATAGTCTCGAGAGGTCTCTTATGGTTGTATTGAATCTTTAAAACCGTTTCATGTTTCCCTCATAAATATCTAGCTGCTCACGAAGACGCGCGGAAGAAGTTTCCAACTCGTGCACCTGATTTTTTTTTTAACATGTAAGAAACAACATGTGAGAAAGGGAAATACAAAAATTCCAGAAAAAATAGCTAAAGACATGAACACGTACCTGACTTACAAGACCTTGGTTCTGAGACCTCAAAGAAGAAGAAGAGATTTCTAAGTCAGAGAGTTCACGGTCCTTTTCAGCAACGGTAGATTCAAGGTTCGACACTTGTATGGCTCAAAAACACTACGCTCTTGTTCTAGAAGTCATTATACCCTTTAACGAAGCAACATGCCTCGAGCGAACCTTAATGGCTTCAAGGATGGGGAAAACCGAGTACGGAGTTGGCAGTTACCGCACAGACTCCTTCTTTTGCTTTCAGCAATAGGGACCTTAACTCTAAATCTCCTTATTCTTTCTCCCCCAAACAAAAACTATCTTTCCTCCTCAAAGGCAAGGGTTCTCCATTTCCCACCCCCCCCCCCCCCCCCTTTTCTCTAAAATATTATTATCCGCATGCAATTCTCACCTCGGAGTCAACTTATATTACGTGCGGCGGAACATTGAACTCAGCAAATAATTGTTCATGCTCCATTCCGCGAATAGTTTTGAAGGAAAGCAGAGGAGTGAAATGATCAAATCTATTGGCACAAGAACGCCCATCATTAAGCTCAAAACCCTTGGTCACGGTCCACCTAAGTGAACATTTGATTCCTCCAAAACCATCATCTGGAACTCCTCCGCACAGGAAATATCCCGGCAGCAAAACCACTACCTGACCTTCCTGTAAAAAGACTAAGAGTACGATCCGTTTCTAGGAAGAACTAGAAGAACCAAAAACAGACGGATGCGGCACCACTTTATCCTTGCCAACATCAGTAGGAATAGCAACTGTAGTAGCAATAGTAGTCATAGTGGTGGCCTCAGTCATCATCGGAATAGCGGACCTAACAAAGGAATCACCCTCAGGACCGCAGGAATTAGTAGCTGAGTGATGAGAGGAATAGATAAACAAAAAAACCTTGAAGAAGACAGCCACAGACCGCAGGGAAGGACCAGTCACAGAATCAGTATGATCTCCGCCCTATTCCAATTGGTGATGCAGTAACTGATGAAGTAATAAATGGTATAGGTAGATGAGATGTGACACCCTGTTCTACACTTAAACGAGAATTTAAGCAAAGTATTAAGATAACCAGGAGACTTACTCCAACAGTAGACCATCAAACCTTCCATAATCGGCCCCTAATCTCTTAGGTGGTTGAGAAGCGGAGGGAGTACCCTTGCTTCCGTGGATACCCTTTTTTTTTGAGCGCTTAGGCCTAGAACATCGGCTTCAGCAAACAATATCATTTGTGATAGGCCTCGGCAGGCCTAAAGTTACATGAATAGCTACGGAAGCGTCTTCCTGAACTCCACCCACTCGCAGCCATCTTCGCCAAACTCTCTTTCATACTCTCCGACAACTAACTGGACGACGAGAAACTGAAGTAGGAAGGAGGGTCACTGTGCGATGCTTGGCCACAGTCATAACAGGTCCCTCATTTTCAGCCCTTGCTCTTTCGACAATCCTCACCTTACAGGGGTCAGCGGTACGAATAAAAGCATTCAAAACCATCTCTGTAGGAACAAAGGAAAAAGAGTAAGTGAAACAAGGAAAAACAGAAAAACAAAGACAGATAATCAAAGTGTTACGGAGAATAAAACCCACCTCTCGTTTATACTCAAAGGGGGTAAGTATTTTATTAAAAGTAATTACATCTAATTGCCCAACCCAGCAAAGAACTACATTTGGGAACCAAGAACGGAGAGGTTGAGCGATAAGGGTACTTAACATGCTCACATATTATATTCAAATGGGGCAGGAGTACCATCTTTAACAGATATGGAACCTAAAACAAACTAAACCGAGGTTAGTAGGAACACAAAAATCATCAACTAGAAAAATTAGTCATTCCAATTCTTCACGGAATCAGGTTCTTGGAATAACAAAGCACGAACGTTGGAGCTTAGTAAACCCAAACCAGCCATTTTTGTATATTAGTATATATAATCCCCCCCCCCCCTCGGTATAGAAGTGCGGCAAGAATAAATCTAGGTTCCTGTTACAACGCGACACATGCATTTCAAAATGATAAACCTTGGCAGGATCCAAATACAGACAATGGAAACACGAATGCGGAAGTGAGTAAGAAAGACAGAAGAAGGTAGAAAAAGGATACGATAGTTGGCATGTAGTCGACAGAATTCGGGTAAACATCTAAACTTTACCAGATGGTTCCTTATGCCATGTGGCATCAGAGCTGCAATCGAGGATGGAACTTCCTCCGGACCCAAAACATTTTGCACAAATAGCATCAAGGTGTTCTTGTGTAAGAACACATATAAGGGATGTAATACTGCCCATAATAAAAGAGAAGCAAAGAGGTTAACTTGAATGAAAATGAACTTCTAGAATAAGAGAGGCTGTGCAACTAAAAATCTTGAAATTTTTCAACAATGGTGGAAAAATGAAAGAGATGAAAAAAGGAACAGTGGGGCATGAATCGACTATTTATACCCATGGTATATTTAAGTCAGGTAAAAGTAGGATGATGACACGTGCCAAGACACTTCCCAATCAACGGTATAAAGGCAAAGTAAAAAGATGATGATAACAGCTGGATGTGGGACCCAGGCGGTCAAATCACGCAAAAGATAAAGGACACAATGAACAAGTAACCAAACGACAACTGCCAAAATGACGCAAAAGTCGCGGAACAAGGCAGGAACAAAAGAAAATCCGATCACGGAACTCTAGTATAGTAATGCTCACCGCACGCTATAATTGTACCGCGTACAGTAAGCGAAATAGACTGGTGTGTCCTTGATGACGTATTAGTTATGAACACCAAGTTACATGGCTTAGTCATAATTATACGCATATGGGCCCGACCCAGAGACACAAATAGAAGACTATATGCCGACAGGGGTCATGCTCCGGATATTACAAAGACGCACGTGGGTACCTTTTAAAGACGCACCCGTTGCACCTTCGCGGACAAACACGGACTGCGGAAGGATACTCACGTCCGCAGAAAGGATTACACGTAGACCCTTGCCCGACAAGGGACCTACTCCGGCTACTAACAGTCGCAAGTGAAATATTAGGAAACCCTAGTATTAGGCTTGCCTATAAATAGGGGTCATTTCACACCCCAAAAAGGTACATTCTGTCTGATCATTAATACACACACATACTCTGACATTCTCTGACAAACATGTATACTTACTCTCACGCCGGAGCTTAATCGCGGGGTCCGCCCTGCGGTAAGGCTAACGGTTTATTCTCATTTGTGCAGATCACCCCTTCATTACTTGGATTAGTACAAGATCTATATCATAGCCCGTTCACGGGCCCAATCCACCAAGTGATCTAGACTCATATTCACCCCCATACACGGCTTTTGTACTAACAATAATTGAATCTGTATTACCACAGTATGGCTCCAGAATCTGTTGTGTTTGAATTCCATCTATACACTACAACAATTTCTTGAGTTTCTATGGTTTACATATATAGAGGATGATGATATGACTCAAATAAGAATCAGTGTAAGAAAAGTAAATGACATTCTTGGTTGTCAGGATTAATATATTCCAAGCGATATTCTCCATGACAACTGTGCAACAATGACTATGATAACGTCGGGAAAATGTAGAGCATTAAAAGTTAAACTAGTTAAACTTAAGAGTGGATTGTTATAACTAAAGCAAAACAAACCTTATAGAGTTCGTCTGAAATAAGTCCCATACCATTAGCAAATCGAATCTTATAATTAACTTGTTCTGGAAAAGTTGAAGGGTTTCCAAGCACATATCCTTGTCCCACAAAAATGTAAGCCCTTTATTATATCAAATCTGTATGCAGCGGGAAGAAAAAAGAAATAAGCATATAAGGTTATTAGAACTTGCAGGCCAATTACGTGAGAATTGCATAAATATTTCTAATTGATGAAGATGTAATGAAATCATTATCATAAACATTGCACCGTAGTGTACGTGAAATCTCAATGAACATTATAAAATTCCATCTTTTTTAGTAAAGGAAAAGTATGGCGCCCTCTGTGTATTTCAGAATACAATGTTTACCTTGAGATTAATGTAGGCTCAATCTAACAATATCACAATTCACCCCTCACCCCCCCCCCCACCCCCCCCCCTCCCCCCCTATACACCCTACCCTTCCCCCCCCCCTAATCCATTGCGCTAGTTAATTCAATCACTGACTTTAGCCAATTTCACCCTATATGTTTAAGCAAGTCTCAAATTCTTGTGATCTGCGCAATAGAAGCTCTCGATATTTAACTCACCACTACTTTTCATATCTGTGTTTCTGCAGATCTTAATATACTCTATCACAACAGATGAGCCTATACTCGATCAGCGTATGACTCGTATAAACACCAGCACCATCTCGCTCCTGACCCCCCCCTTTTTCCCAGTACCTATCTTGCCTACGGCGCGAACAAATATGCGCAACTTCTTTGCTTATATTAGAGAGTGTGGGATTACGGGCGAGAGGGATATCCAAGCACGTGAGATGTACACTCACCACCACCTTATAGCAAAGGATGTAGGTCTAAACAACATATCCTACTCAGGGTGACTGTTATACGACAGCATTTGTATGTATATAAGTGAGTATCCACCCATTAGATGTCAACTGCATCCATAATGTGTTTATATAGCAACACCCTGTCTTGGTTATGTTCTTAAATAAAAATGGCCAAAAGATTCTTCATTATGCATAGTAATCGGTGAAACGAGATACTAGCTAGCTCTACTAATTAATTAAATGCTAGCTTAACTCAAGGTTTAGTCGTCTAATCATTCTTAACCTAAAAAACTCGCGTACCACATTTCAGCAACTGACCTTAACCATCATCTAAGTTGGTCACACGTATTTGCTGCCGGTCTCCTATAGAAACTGAGAGGACGAGAGGTTCTCTGCGTAAAGAGAAGCCATGTTACAACTGCGCTCATCCTAGTATAAGAAAATATGCTCTCCGACAATCTCATTAACTAGATTAAATTGCTGGCTAACACGCCCTATTTACCTGCACTTGTCGTATTAATTAAAACAGCCCTTCCATAAAAAAATTGTGCATTTCTCGAATTAATATGAATATGAGTAAACCAAACATGATGACTGAGAGATTGACCTGCGTCCATGAATATTGTCTCAATTTCAAGTTTGGAAAACTTCCATTGTAAGGCACGGCCGCAAACTCTATGTGACCTGTTTTGTTCAAATGTGGTAAAGCTTCTGTCGCCAATGCAAAACTACTACCTCAGTTGCATATACAATTAGATCAACCAATTCCAGTTTAGTCCACTTTTAAAGATCATAATAGAACTGATTTACAAAAGAGTTTGATCTATGAAACTCAAACAGTATATTTTTAAATTTTCTAAAGAAAAACTGGTATGATGTTATTAAAAAAAATCGGTTTAATAACGGGTAGGTATGAGATAAACACTATGAGATAGTGGTTTTTAGTAAGAACTTCTAAGATATTAGCCGGTCTATTACTTTCGATTTTGAAGGGTGTAAAATGTAATAAAGTCGTAGTCTCTAAAAGTATGATACACACGCCACGCAACTTTTGCATCTTTAGGGGTATGTATCCTAATTTCAGGCCTGATAAGAACATCATCTGTCTATAAGTGTGAAGGTATAAATTCTTTAAGTTTACTATATTGCCCTTAATAAAAATTGATATTTACAAAGTTAAAAGTACACATTAATTAATTGTCAAAAGATAAAACTGTCTTTTATTTAGCTTTCGTAGAAATAAAGCAGTAATTAATGCATTTTCTTAAACTGTGTATTTCTTGTTTGTGGACAATAATTTTGAAACGGAGAGAGTACAAAATTAGCTGGAAATAAGTGTCATCTTGGGTCATATTTTTGCAAATTACCCTTAACAAATCCATTTACTCACATGTCGTGGCAGGATTAAAATCACAAGTTTACTTATAAACAAAAGTTACAGCTCCTTTTGTTTAGCGTTATAATCCGACATCTATATATCATAAAATCTGAAGCAAATGCTTATGTTTAAAGTTAGAATAAACGGAAAATCAAAATTTCAAATGCTATAAGCAAAAAATCGAATTCAGTGTATGAGACGATATACTTAAAATGATCCACTAATGATTAATCTAGCAAGTCTCACATAGCCCAATTATTGTGCATATTGAGCCTGTGACTTGATATCAGTCTTGTTCAACTTGGGACTCCTAAAAGCCCATTCTAGACTGGCTTTGATTATGGCCCTAAGCTTAACTCAGAGTGAGTAGTGTGCTTTTATTCAATACACAAAAGAAAAAAAAAACCATCAAGCTCGAGTAAACTAAATTAACCAATTGTATAACATTGGAATGTTTTAATATCATATATTTTTAACATAATCTATGTATATACCGAGTGAATAATTTTCTATAAAAAAAATAAAAAATAAAAATGAGCAATGTGTTATACGATAGAATACCTTCTGAAATTTCACTTTTTAAACTTTTTTACATAAAATGTCTGACCTGTTTTTAAATAAGTTGTTCTTATAACAATTGTTAAAAAGATTACCAATCACATTTAATACATATGTAATATATATATATATATATATATATAGAGGAAAGTTAAAATAAAAAGACAAATATTCGTGAGAAGGATAAAAAGAAATTTTTTTTTTAAAAGTTCTCAAAAAATTCCAAAAAAATTCCATTAAATCAGGTATGTTGGTGCATAAAACTTTTGTAAAAGAAGTTTTTCTAATTTTGAGTTTTTATACGTTTTTTTAATGCGCAAAAAAAGAAATTTTGATGCACAAAAAAATTTTGATGCACAAATTTTTCGACTTGTTATAGTTTGATGCGCAATAAAATTTTGATGCAAAAAGTCAAAAGAAGTTGGGTACAAAAACGAATTTTTGATGCACAAAAAACCGATTTAATGCACAAACGTTTTTTTTAATAAAAAATTTTCGGCAAAACTATCCACTTTTAGAAAAACTTCCTTTACAACTTTTTCATGCACCAACATACACGATCTTGTGGAATTTTTTCAGAATTTTTTGAGAACTTTTTTAAAAAAATAAATCTTTTTAATCTATCTCACTCACGAATATTTCTGTCTTTTTTATTTGCGATCTTTATCCTATATAAATGGGCCTAAGCTATGACTGAATTAATATGAAATTATGTTGACTGTAACGCCACCAGGTCATTGATGTACAATGGCAAACACCATATCACAAATTTTTGAAAATTATTAAAAATTAAGTAACTTGCAAGATTCGAACCTAGGTCTATTCATCCATAAGAAAGGTGCTCAACCAGTGGAGCAACCAACAATTTGTGATAGACAATTGCATTCCCTTATACATATTCAACCGAAAACATTAAAAGGCCTTCATCTACACTTTAGGGATTTATACGTATCCAGTCCTTATTATAGTTTTCAGTTCATCCTGAATTCATCATATCAAAACCCTAATATCATTCATCATCATAAACCCTAATATCCCTACTTTTTTTTCCTTATATCCCCATTTTTTTCCTCATTCAGGCTTGAGGACATGTCCATGATACATATTCTCAGCATCATTATTATATCGTAGTGTAAATTAAAACTCCATACTTTTATAAATGATAATATGAACATTTATCTTATACATGTTCCATTCTACGCGGCAGTAGAATTCACAGGATCAGAGATGCTTCAACTTCTATTTTATTTTTCCCATAGGTTAATACTATGTTAAACTTAGTCATATGCATGCTCATTCTGTCATATGTTATTGTGATTCTAACTTTCCTTCTACGTGCAGCATCTTGATAGTGCCATAGAGGAACTAAATGAAAAAATAGTCCAAGGGCCATACGGTGGTCCACCAATTAAGCTACATGTATTGTAAACTACTTGAGTTCTTAATTAGTACAATACACATGCAAATGAATGATTTAAACCTTTGTTTATATAGGTTGAAGTTGCAAGGCCCATGGAATAAAAGGAAAAGAGTTTATGAAGAACCCCAAAACACTCAGCCCGTAAGGTTTCATGTAACTTTGAACCTCAATATTCTATCTTTTATTGACAGTTTATTATCTAATTATTGATGCAACCTTTCAAATATTATTTTGCAGCTTAGTGCTGTTGGTGTAATGATATAATTGGCTTTGACTTCATGGAGAAACCTGATACGTAATTAATAAATAAGTTCACATTGTTTTTTCCATTTCTGTATTATGTTTGCAGAGGTCACTGTATGCGTGTATTGTGCTTCATCTTATAGCAACAAAAAATACAGAAAAAGGGGCAGCTACAGGTTCTGTTATCTGGTTATGGGGTCATTTACAACTTTTACAATGATATGCACAAGTGACAGTGTAGGCCTACCATTCTAATTTCTACCCCTGCGATTCGTTCTCTTATACTATTGGTGGCGTTACCGAACTATCTTTATATATGAGAGTTAGATGTATCAATTACTTATAAAGCTTTATCAATATCATTTAAATTATATGTGTTATATGTTATCTACAGATCTCTTAAATGTATTCGAGGTTTTCCTACCCCAACTTCTGCTATACCCAAATCCTTTCGACCCTCTAAACGATGGCGCAACTTCACTAAAGATCAAAGACAAGGAGCAATATGAGAAGAAAGTGAAAGGTCAGTCATCTTTCTTTTGTGTCTTCTATTTCTTTTTATTTTTTCAGTTAGCAATTGTTTAGCTATCAGATAATGAACTGTGATAAAGCGTGTTGCAGTGCTTATGCTCCTTGAAGTGTTGGTTGTTTGATTTGATATCTATTAAATCATATTAGGAAGTAAAGAGATGATAAGGGTATATAGTCATTTATTTCAGCCTTTCCTAAAATGTTCTGAAATATTTTGTATCAAACTTGGCAGGTGGCTTTTGGAAAGCAGCACACAAGCCTAATATTTGTAGGACAATATGGCGCAGTCGCATAACCAACAACTTGAGTATATCACTGATGACGAGTATTACAATATGAACAAATTTGTGGACCACTCACATACAACTTTTGTTGCTGATCCAATGGACTCAAATTTCGAGGACGATATTGACCAGGTATAATGATTTTGGATTGTTGGTCTGGAACCGCTAACACAGACTTGGTTTTCATACATGAGCCAGAGGCAAACTGGGCTGGTTGGGTAAAGTATTAAACTGGGTAATGCTGAAGTACTATTTTTCATGTGTCAAACCATCACATATGGACCAATCATGTTAAAAACGTGTGATAAATTACAGAATGTTATAGATACATTCCTATTGATTTTTGCTCACTAAATTTTTTATTGAACAGGTTGGAGTTCATGGGAAACCAATTGTTGCCACAAAGAATGGAGGTCCTGTAGATATTTATTGTCTAATGTCCTGTAGATATTTTTAGGATCGTTATCAAGTTATTTATCTGTGTACGATGATTCTTTTTGATGTTACTTAAAAATAAAAGTGATAAGGGCATGGTCGTATTTGCTTCTGTTCTACTTATGTACTTTGCTGTCAATGCGTATTTATCATTTTCTTAGTAGATTTTTAGAAAAAAAATCGTGACTTGACCCGGTTTACCGGGTGATTGTGGTCCTCATAATATAAGCGTGGCTATTGGGGTTGACGACCAATGAATCAATGGTGGGCAAATAGAAATTAACGATCACATGTGGCGTGAAATTTGTGGGTCTTTTAGGATCAAAAAGCAACCTGGCAACGTAATGTGTTACATTCAAGGTCCATCTCTAGGAATCAATTTCATGGTTGTTGGGTTTAGAATCTTTTTTGTTGATCGCCTTTCTCTAGGATAAGGGCAAAGTTAGCAAACTGATAAGGTAGCGACTTAACCGATTTAATCTCCTCATTTACAACTTACAGTAGTTTTTGAATAAATAAAAACCTGCATTTTATAGATTCGTAAATGTGACACCACTCTGGAATTCTCAAGCTCCGACTTGAGTAGTAGGCATGGAGCAAAGGTGACAATCAAACAATTACAAAATAGTTTCCCAGTAGGATCCTGCATAAGCAAATCAAATATCGACAATGAAGATTTTGTTGCTTTTTTCTTGAAACATTTCAACTGGGTTGTATTCGGAAATGAGCTCAAGTGGTACCGGAGAGAACCATGCGGCCTGTTATACGACTCGGTCTCATTAATCACTTTCATTAAAGTCTCTTCATATAGATATGTCCGTTAATAATGAGACCTGCCTTATGGCACTTATCTTCTTTCCCTTTTTTAATATATTAGCAGACTTGATCAGGCTTCTTTACTGATATTTTTATTGCAGGTACCTATGTTTCTGATTCAAAGAAATTGACATGCATTGATTGGTAGAGCAACTGATGATCATGATATGAAACGGGTTCTTGAGTTTTTAAAGAATGACCGGGTAAGTATTTCATAATAAAAGAAAACTATTGTGACTAGGTTACACTTACCAACTATAAGTGCTAACTTTTTTAAACAGGATTCAATACTTCCATTATCTGCAGTTGCAATGGCTTTGCCTCCTTTATCAATCCGAGGTGACTTGGGTGTTCTTTCTACTTCTGGAGCAAGATATGCACTCTCACTTCTAAAATCGTTTGCACAAATGGGACCTCAAGGCACTATTCGTGCTACAAAGCTTTTGCGACCCTTTTCAGAAGTCGTTGTTTCTTTAGGATTGAAAGATCCTTTCATCAGGAACTGGATTGATCTTTTTTCTTTCTTTCTTGGCGGAGTAAAATCTAATGTCGTACTTTCAGCAGAAATGGTACGTACACAAGTTTTCTTGGGACTTAGTTACGTGTAACATCTTCATAAAGACAAAATGAAGTTGGTCCCTTCATTTTTTATTTCATAATGTGAATTGCGTCATATCTATCATTTGGCTTTAAGGATTCTGATGTTGTACTTATATTACCATATTTGCAGATTTACATGTTTGCAGAATGGTAAAAACAAGGTTGCAGTTTAGAATGTTTGGAGCTTGGAAACATACAAATTTATTTGACGATATCAGGTTCAGGTCAGCGTGATGATAGTTGGTTGCCTATTCTCTTGAGCATGTGAAAGGATGAATCTCTATTTCAAACTGTAGCCTAAGTTTTTTGTTAAAATATTGTATTAATTGAATAGGGTAACATGTGATTTGCTATGTTTCCGTAACATGTAGTTGCTTTCAGTCATAGGAGCATAGATTTAAAACACAGACGATAAAAAAATTCAAGGTCTTATCCCACCCTTAAGCTTGCTTATAGTTATGGCACGGTTCGATATGGCTATTTTCTAACGACTAAAATTGAGCAATGTGTCTTGCTCACTTAGTACTGTGGTAATCTTTATGTTGTGAACATCTAGAAACTGCTCCAACATGTGGTCTGCCTAAGTGGTTGTCACAGGGATTAAAACTCAAGTTCTAAGAAAAAAAGCAGTAATTAACTTTATATGTACACGTATTATCCCTTGTGATTATTCCTCGTGATTTAAATCTGAACATTCATATTCCGTGATTGTAAAATTGCAGTGGGCAGAATTAAGCAAGGCATGCCATGTAGAGGTAAAGTGGTACCACAATGGATATACACCAACACTCCAAGAGTATATGGTATATAGAAGTTGTTAGTAACTTTTAATTTTCGTGTTTCATTTTTTAAGGAGGAAATGGTAACGTGGTGGTGAACTCTATTACGCAGATGTTTAATATTGCAAGTAGAACGTTATCCGCTATGTTTACGGATCCTGATGTGTTGGATTGTCCCATTTGTCTATAGCCGTTGTGCGCAACTGTTTTTTAAACACATAGAACAGAGAGAAACCCCGTGTAACAATTTGTTGGCATGCCTGAGAATTGGCGAATTCAAAGGAAGTAGTGACATTTCTAAACCTTAAAGGTACATAAATATACATTGCTTTCGGTCTTAATTTCTAGCTTTTTTGCGTTATGTTGTAATCGGATATTAGTATGTTTTATTTTTGTGCTCCACGTACCATTCAAAGGGTTTATATTTGTTTTTATCTATTTGTTTAATAACCACGTTTGCTGTTATGGGTTTAATTTGTATTAAAAAATAGTTTTCTACTTTTAGCTAGGTTTCACACTTCTGGTTTGAAATCATGATGGCAGTCACATGCCAAATAGCCATACGCTACGTTCAACAAATTGCATATATGGATTGTCCTGATTGCTATGAATCTTGTGATGT
>BQNB010045355.1:0-11072 GCA_026074375.1 Tanacetum coccineum
TAGCCTTATCACCTATGTATAATTCAGGAAGAACCATGCCATGCTGAGAGTAGTCACCTTAAAACTTTTGGCATCAATTTTCTAGTTACAATCTTGAAGAGCAAATTCTGTATGCGTATTCATAAAACGTGTCTACTTGGGGAAACCGAAAACTAGGTAGACCTTTGCATCACCTAACAATAGGAAGTCAACATCATCTCACACCAAATCGTAAAAGTCTTCAGAGTATAAACAAGGAGTTAAAAACATTAAGATAACAAAGTTGATTAGCACATATTAGGAGGATTAAGATAAGTATCCACACCTCTTCATCAACACCACTCCAGAAGGCAACTCAAACTGAATTTCGAGACGAAATTCTTTTAACACGGGAAGACTGTAACAATTCACATTTTCACATCTTTTACGTCAATAAATATTCAACTAATTATTTTAAACTTTTACGCGTTTAGTTTTAATTTTCAACGTTTAGTTAAATCGCGTAAACTAAAAATCAACATTCAACGTAAACGAACATCAAACAAATAAATTTTACCTCAAACAAGTGTTATATAATTATTACGAAGATAATTATTAAATTTCATATTTTATTTTTACAAGTTACGTAAAAAGTTTACGTTTCACAATAAATTACATTTATGCATGCATGGAAGTACCAATACCCATCTATACTTCAACAAATACCCACTCTTATACCCAATACACAAAATTATATCATTTATATCTTATCAACCCATATTAGCCGTCCAATTTATAAACATACAACTAATAAACATTAATCCTCAACTAAAGTCACTTTTAATAAATCCTTACCTTCCTTTTAACCACCATGTAATCCATCACTTATTTAACAATGGGATAACCAATCCCACCTTGTCCTTCCTTGCTTCTTAGCCGTGGCCTCCTCCTAGGAAGGAGGAGAGCACTTGTATTCCTTGTCCTTAAACCACTACTAGTCCATTGTTTTGTGTAGAGGTTTACTAAATACTTGCACTATAAAAGGAAGCCTATTGTAAGACTTATACACATACATTTCACTTGCAAGAAAAATCATAAACTCTTCCTTTCTTATTAAAAGCCTACGGCTCAAAATTAGTAGCAAGAAAGTTCCATAGTTTTTGTTCTAGCAAGATTACAAGCATACAAGGGTGTTTAGGTTTGATATCTAAGATATATCAAGGGTATTTCAAAGCTAGGGTTTCATAAAATCAAGGGTTACTAGAAGAAGAAATTAGGGTTTATAAAATAAAACAAGTTCATACATAATCAAAGAAATAAATATTCATGATGAAAGGGTATTTAAAATGTGTTAGAATGCAAGAACCTATTTTATTTGTCATATTACAAGTATTAGTTAATTTACATAATTAATTGTTACAATTTATTTATATAGATCTATAAATAAATAATTGTTGAGAACATATTATTTGGACTTTTGGACATAAATTGATGGACATAAATTATACGAAGGATGTTGTACTAATTAAATTAGAGGGCTTGTAATAATTTAATTATGTTAAAACTTATAAAAACAATTTATATAACTATTTATTTCGGACAGTGCTGTAAGATAAGAAATGCCATAGATGTTATGTGAACTTTATTGTATTGCGGGGAAGGTAATGGTTATTCTGTAAGAAGCACGAATTTTTATAAAATTATATACACTTCAGACTTTAAATATTCAATTTTATGACGGATGCGAACTCTATAAGAAAACTTGTGAAAAAAGGAGCTATAACGAGGGGGATGATCGGATATTTTGCTTTAGTTTTGATATTTAATTGTATTAAAATTATTTTTAATACATGAAAGTACAGCATTTTTATTATGTTAGATTATCTCGTCGCATTTTGTACAAGTAAAGAACGCGTTTTTTTTTTTAAACGAAAGGTTATAAAACGAGAAGTTATGAGTTTTTAAGATTCGAAAAATATTATATAATATAATTTGCAAGCTTTTATAAAGTGTTGAAACTTGCGATATAATGCAGAAGAAGAACTGAAAACGGAGTGTTTTTGTGGGCCTTCGAGTCCGATTCGGCCCCCAAAGTGTAAACTACCAAAGTTGGTCACGGAATATGCACAGTTTTATTTTTACTAATAAACATCAAATTTTTAAAAGTAGGAAGTGTATAAGATACCTAAACTAGAATTGTAAAAAAGGGTAAACTTTCTAATAAATTTTTAAACTTTTATTTAAAGTAATTAAAGCTGTTTAGAATTAATAAAACATGAATTACAGGTTGTTTTCGGGTCCGTTTGGGCTATAGTAAACTAAAGGAGCAATGTGTATCCTATAGAATCTGAATATAAGATTTGAACTTTAGAATTATTATTTTATAGAAAACAACTAAACTTTCTAGTATAATTACCATTATCTAAATACTAAAATATTAAATCAATTTTATTAACATATGATCTATTGTTAGGCCAAAGAATCAATCTTTTTTATCAAATCCATATACATGTACAAAATATGTTTCATTACTTTTATAATTTAAATCGTATAAAATAATTGGTTAATTTAAAGTGGACTATCTTTATAATATATATTGTTGGTATTTCATTTTAAATACCATCGTACTTATACGACCTATAAGTAATTATGGTTCGCATTCTGGCTAATTCGATGTCGATATTTTTTGTTGATTTTTTACAACATTCGATACATTTCATTGAGGGTGAGTTTAATGAGGCTCTATTTTACTTGTTTTGAATATTTTGGGGGAGAATAAATGCGCGATTAACAAACGTATTTACATACTTGGATTTCATAACTTGTTTAAATCATTTACTTACACGTTTACAAAAATTGTTTACATACTTATTTACATCTCGCTTTACAATATCATTACAAAACTCGTTTACAAACTCGTTACACACTATTTCACTAGCTCGCGGTGGAATATTACTTGTTTTCACTTATGGATCGCAACAAACTTTATTCTCATTCAAATGATTACGGTTAGCTTAATTGGCACTGAACTGTTAATAACGGTGGGGATAGCGTGAATGTTATTAAATAGATTCTATTTGGATTGAGCATCCCCTGTTCGGGTGAGTACGCTCAACTAGTTCGACGGATTGAACTAAAGGATGTATACCATGTCGGAATATTTGAAACTACATATCCTGAACACTTACATGCCTGGAAAGATTAGTCATTCATACACGAAAGTCGCGACAAGATTAGGTCATGAACTTAGAGCGGTGCGTAAGCTCGTGATATTGGATGTTATACAATGGTTCACCACCACACTTTATGAAATCTTTGATTTCTAGATCATTTAGCTTAAATTTTGTGACTTATTAAATGATTGAAATTGGCCATACACTCTAGAGAGGATATACCTTTGATTTCAACATTGTTACTTAAAAGACATTATGGATCATCCAACTTTATGTTGACACATTATGCATGTATTTCTATGCTTGATCCATAAATGCGTGTGCTTGGAGTCCCTAAAATTTACAAGATTACTTTTTAAACGACACATTTAGAGGTCGTTCTCTCATATCGTGTGCAATGGTATTATGAAGTAACGCTCCCGGACATAATTCAGCTGCGACCCATTTTGGGGGTGTTACAAAAAGAACCAGAGATTCTTGTGGCTAACGACGTAACTTACCCTTGGGGATATAATCTTTGTGACGGGATATATCCGGAATGGGTGTCATTTGTTAAGTACGTTACAAATTTGTCTAATGATGAGCACAAGCGATTACGGTATAAAGCAATGAATGAAAACGGCAATGAATGATGTTGAACACAGAGCGCTCTTTGGTTGATCTTAAGAAAGAAAAAGCATTGAGCTGATATTAGGCCACTCCGCACGGGGTTGTATTCAAGAGAAATTAGCGAATATTTTGTATACATGCATCATATTACATAATATGATTATAAAAGACCGTGAGAAGGTGATGTGTCCGCCAATACAGAATGTGTGGAAGAAATCAACGGATGACCTCATTCGATCTGATGACGCAAAGACATAGAAATTATCTAGGTACATCAAATGTCACAAGTTGCATCAAATGCGGAAGGCGATTTATCGCTTAAATTTCATCGTATCGCAATGTTTAATTATGATGTTTTATTTATTTTCAATGTAACTGTTTTTTTTATTTTATTTTATGTTTTTAATTTAATAAATAATAAAAGTTTTGGTCTTTTAACATAATAACTATTGTTCGGGATAAGGGGTGGTGTGATTGATAATAGTGAACTGTGTGAGGAAGTGATGATAAAAAGTTAGCGCTAATGTGAAAGTGTTTTTAAAGGTGATGGTTTGGTATCAAAATTGACAACTCCCTTGTAAGGATTTTACCATTTAACAATTAAATGATTTCAAAACATTAAAGAAACAAAAACAAGTTAGTGAACGAGACATTTAACTAAAACACTGATAAAAAGATAGTTCGATAAGTGTATATGCGAAGAGTTATTGCACTACTACTAGTATTATTAAGTTAAACCACGTCAATATTATTGTAGTGAAATATTGTGTTGATTGAGTTGAGAATTCGCCGATGAATGTCTAAAAAAGTGAATTCAATGAAGCTTTGTCATGTCTTATATTGCATTTGAGAATGGAGAAGACCAGAAGGACGAGTAAATATTGTCATGACCTACCACATAAATTTGATATTGATCATATAAATTTCTTATCCAAACATGCAAGGAACTTTTTTTACCCTGTGTGAATTAAATACATGTGAGAAAGAGAGTTGGTTAAAGCCTTAGATTAGGGGTGACAATTTCTGATCCGACATGAAACCTAACTTGAAACCGACACGAAAATTAACAGGTTCGGGTTGAATCTAATAGATTTCGGGTCGGGTTTGGGTTGACCCATCTAACCCGTTTATTAAACAGGTTAGGTTCGGGTTGAGAATAAATTAAGCGGGTCGACCTGCCAACCCGTTTAAGATTTTTTTCTAAAATTGAAAGTTATTTATATTTTATTATATGTGTTAAATAGGTTAAACGAGTCGACCCACAAACCCTTTAACCTGTTTAACCCGTGTAATGTGTCAACTTTTGTATAGAAAATGGTCAACCCGAAACCCGTTTAACATATTCAACTCGTGTAACCTATTTAACCCGCCAACCCAAGTATATATACGGGTTAAATAGGTCAGGTTCGGGTTATGTGTAAAGTGGTTAGGGTTGACATAGCTGACCTGATTATTTAAATGGGTCAGTTCGGGTCGGGGTTTTCTGACCTGCCAACCTGCTAACCCGAACACGCCAACCCGAACCCGACCCGAATTGTCACCCCTACCTTAGATGTTAAGGCTAAAGCCTAAAAGCCAACAATGGGTGTAAATATTGAAACGAAAGCTTCATTTAATTTCGATTCATTTCTTTCTTATTCGTAGTAATGAAGACATTTGAATCTTCATACGCACCCAATATTTGACCCTTTATATTTCCATCTAAACACTTTTAACCTTGAAAAAAATATGATGATCATATAGTATAAACTTTCAGAAATTACCTTCGTTGAGGATGGTATATTGAAAAACGGGTAAACGAACGAGATCTCATGCATGTTCAGGTTATCTGGAGATGTCGACTCATGCATGTTCAGGTTATCTGGAGATGTCGACTCTTTGGCTTAAATATACGCGACTCAACCTCAATATCCTAATGATCGTTTCATACATTTTCTCTAGTTATCTCAAATATACACCTAATGAGATTTCAACTTAAAATAAATGCAACAACTTAGGTGGTAACTATCAATGTTATAAAGTAGAGATTGTTAATTGAACTAAACTGTTAAAATAAATGTTCAATTGTTCATAGTATTATATGATAAGTTAGTAAACCCAATTCATAGTTATATAGAGATTACACGAGGAAATTCTAATGAACCCTAAGCCTACAAATCGGGCTTGAGCTTACTAACTTATCATCTAATACATATGTTACAACCGTGACTTGAGCAGGTTAGTCAAACCGTTGGAGTTGACTAATGTATTTATATGTGTTATAATTGTGTGCTTATGTGATCTTATATGAGTACTTGATATCAATCCGTGATGCGTGTTCATCTATTAGTGATTGAGTTGGGGTTTTGATAGCTATTTCATTTCGTTCACATTTTGTGACAATGAAAATGATAGCATGATATTATGTGTTATTGTGTTATTTGGTGAATAATTGTGGTATGAGCGTAGAGAATATAACGCATTGTTAAGATTGAATTAAGTCTAGTATTTAAGTTAATTAGCGTAGGTTTTTCTAATTTAGGAAAGTAATTTATGAAATGAAATTTATGAATAGTAAGTTTAAAACTAGTTTTTATTTAAAGGATAACTAAATTAATAAATGGTTTTTATAAAAATAACAAAATAAGGGTAAATATACATTAAATAGTATTAATAAAAAAATTTATAAGGGGGTGCCATCTAGAAGGAAAAGAAAAAAAAGAAAATCAATTTGACTACAATTAGAAGTCTAGGTATCTATAAATACAAAATCAAGGAAAACCCTAAATCACTTTTTCTCCCCCCTTGTTCTTTTGTTCGGCCAAAACCCTAAAGAAGAAGAATAAAAATATTTTTTTATCAAGATTAAAGGTGTTGATTCGTGTGTACTTGGGTGAAAGGTTTAGGTATGATTTCAATTAAATTCTTGTTTAATTCTTCTTATATTATTAACTTTAATTGATGGATAAATTAGGGTTTTATTAAAATTCAGTAAACATGTTTAGATGATCATTAGAAATCAATTAGGGTGTAATTAATGGTGTTTGGATACGTTTGATTAGGTTTAGTTGTTGTTAAATTCGGAATTAAAACTGGACAGATTTTTAGGTCATCTTGAAAGTGTCATAACTTGGTTATACGGATAGCTTTTATTGATTTTCTAGAGCCTAAAAATAACTACAGAGAGTATACTTTCCAACTCTATTGGTTTCATGAATTAAAAGTGAGTGGAAGTCAGTCAAAATAATTTTACAAGAATTCGTTGTCAAATCTGAGTTTTTTGGGCAGATTCTGGTTTGTGTTTGTGAGGTCAAAAACCATATCAAAACGTCTTTTTAATTGATGGGATTGCTACTGTAGCAAGTTCATGATGTGTATGATTTCTTGAATTTTTGTAGAATTTTCCTAAATGTTTAAATCGGTCTAATCAAGCTAAACTTTTTGATGGTCGAATCAGATCCGAATTTGAGTACTTTGTGATGTTGAATTTTTATAAAATAGTTAGGCTCAATATTATTTTTTCTAAAAAATCACAGTAGTTCATAACCCATTTAGAAGGTAGTGAATGAAAGGGGGAAATCATATTTGATGATTTAGTATTTTATTAATGGTCATAAAGTGACTATAAAATTCTGCCAAAAACTGGAAAACTCGGATAAGGGATTTAGGAGTATTAGGGTATAAGTAAGGTATGGGAAGTATGGTAAAGGGTTATAAACATAATATAAACATTGTAGTCCATCAATTTTTTGTTACATCTTCTCGAGCATTTAGCTAATCGAATGTAACATGTGTTTTATTTGTGTTTAGTTGATTTCAAGAAATTTATGAAGTAGTAGTGCATCAGGTGAGTTTCATAGTCCTATTTTTCTGTTTTAAATTGGGATGGAAATGATGCAAATGTTTTTGAAATATTTTATTGTTGTGATTATGTGTTTTAAATTACGTATGGACATTACATGACTATTATATGACTATGTGTTACATGTTGGTATTGATTGGGATCGGATGAGTACGCCTACTCAGTGTGATTTGTGATATTGATTGGGATCGGATGAGTACGCCTACTCAGTGTTGGTTATGGTACCATGGGATCGGATGGGTACGCCTACCCAGTGTGTGAATATGTTTGTGTGGTACATTCTGGGTGAGCTTGGTTGCTTATAGTGCCAGCTATTCTAAGCCCGAATGTGTAATTAATTGAGTGAATGTATTGATATGATTTTGTTGCATGCTAGCATAGGTTCATGATAGTTCATTATTGTCCTATCTTGTTTTGTTAATCACAGTGAAAATAAGTTTAGTTGTGTGTCTAAAACCTATGACTCTCACTAACATTATTGTTGACGTGTTAAGCATCATTTTCAGGTGAGCAATTTGAGGAAAGTGAAGTTAGAAAGCTTGGCTAGTGATGACGTGAGCTGCATGCGAAATTTAATCTCAAGTTTTTCATATCGTACCTTGAATGTTGATTGAATGTTTTAGGTTTTGTGATATTTTGTTTATGTCTTTGTATTGGAGTGACTCTTTTACCTCAATGCAAGACTTCTTTTTCTTGTGTTAGGTATTGTCATGACACTTTGTGTCCATTTTTGTTTGATTAATGCATTTTAGTTGTCTCTATTGTTGACACCATTATGTTGTGATGATACTCATGACGTTACGCCTCGTGTTTTTGCCTTGGCTGGGTGTGACAGATTGGTATCAGAGCCATTGGTTATAGAAAAGTAGGTGGTTTGACCTAGACTATAACATAGGAGTCCTTCATATAGTTGCGCAATAGGATCTGTGTGTGTTATAGTTCATATACTTTTCATTTTCTTTCTTTTTTTGAGTTTTATCTCGACCTACAGGCTACTCAAAATATCAGAAAGAACTTAGCATGCGGATCAATGAGAGGAATCCGACTGAGAACCAGAAGGAGAAAGGTAGTTTAGAGGAGTCCGCAGGAAGAGGCTGACGCCTGATCTCTGTCTGATGCTCGTATAAGGCCTGGACCCGCGAGTCGGTGACATCTTGCGAAAAGCAAAGTCAAAACCAAGCGAGGCCCAACATAAGTTTATCCCGTCTTTTACCTCAACACGTTGCTATCGATAATTTCTTTCGAATATTATGTATTTTTGGGCGCTTCGAGACCTTCATTTTCTTTCTCTCGTTTTTGATTTTATCTTTATATAAATAAATATTGGTTAGATGTAGTATCGTTTATGTGCTATATTGAAGTCATTTAAGATGTGCAATGTGGTATATGTGCATATATGTGTGTTATCATTGAGATGTGTAGTCTTGGAATTAAGTACACATGTGAAAGGATGCACTTATAATTATAGGTGGCCAACATAATTATAAAGGCATCACACACGCGGACTTGTGACCATGATAGCATTGATCGGTGTTTGCTTGTTAGATGTAGTGTGAGATGTTGCATTATGTGCGGTTGTATTATGAATAGTTATGAAGTTAGTAAGTTTCCCTTCATCATCGCTTGTGGAAACCCGTTAATTGCTATTAATTAAAGATCATTGATTGTTCGTCTGCATCGATTATTCGCTCGGATATATAACCCTCATTTTCGCATTCCTTGTCCTAGACAATGTTTGGTATGGAAATCTAACTTTTCTATTCGGCGTCTTGATGAATATTGGTTGTTCGGATCTTTTTCTTTGGATATTGGTACGTTTCATTGGTTCTTTCGTTGTATTGATTACTCGTATGAGTATCAAAAAAAAATTTAAGCACTAATTGTTCCTAATATATTAGTGCGGGTCATTACTCCGTTCTTTATATATCCTTTGGTTTTCGAAACATGTTAGTACCATATGACGCATTCAATGGTAGTTCTTTCATCGTAAGTACGGATGCTCCTTTACGTTTTTCTTTGGTTCGTCATTCTTCGTTTGAATTTCTCTTGTCATGGATCTTTCACTGTTATTCTGCCTATATGGTCCTTGTACTTCCTTTCTTTTCAAACAAATAGAATTGTTTAGAGTCTATACTGATTTTACAATCCCTTTTGGAATTACGATGTCTTTTGTTTGAGTAATATATTTATATTGATGTCAAGTTATGAAAATCCTTTTGAAGTATATCTTGATGGTTTGGGGAAAAACTATTTTTGAAATGATCTTATGAATACGTTATGACATCACTTTTATGTGTATATCTCTTTATGAAACAATGTTTACAATGATTTTTATAAAACGATGTGATACAGGTTGACTGTCAATACTATGTTTAAAATGATATTTATGAATAAGATATGTTTAAAATGGTCTTTACAAATAAGATACGAAACTATTTTTTTAATGGTTAATAAATTTTATTTTATGAAAAGTATGTTTAAAATGATTTATATGGGTAAAATGCGATACATCTTTTATATAACTATCTCTTAAATTTTTATGAAAACCATGTTTAAAATGATTGTTTTTTTAAAAGATTATATTTAAGACGATTTTTTTATTTAAAATGATTTTTTATTTATTCAAAACAACTGTCTTTATTGTTTCAAAATGATTTTTTATAAAAACAGTATTTAGTTGGTTCTTTCGAGTAAAGTCGATTATTGGTATAAGAATTCTATCTTTCGTATTTATCAATCTTGAAACGTATTGTTATTCGATATGTGTTCCTTTTTGTCTTAATATGCTTTGTTGACTCTTTTGTTTGTGTTTCCTATCGGTATAGATATTCTATCCTTTCTTTAAAGGATTCTTATGTCATTTGATCCACATCTATTTGCACCTGTGAAACCCATTATATATTTTTTATCCCTTGATTCGATATTCATTTGTTACCCTATTTGATGGTTCGTAACCCTTAGAAATCGTTTGATATAGGTTTTATTCGACCAAGTCACTCTCCGTAGGGAGCACCAGTGTTGTTTGTTAAGAAGAATGACAATTCATTTCAAATGTGCATACACTATCGTGAGTTACACAAGCTGACCACCAAGAATCTCCCCAGGATCGACGACTTGCTCGACCAGTTACAAGATTCGCGTTATTTCTCAAAAATAGATCTTCGATCTATCTGTCATCAGTTAAGAGTGCATGAAGAAGATATTCCAAAGACTACATATGGGACGCGGTATGGACATTTTAAGTTTACGATTATGCCTTTTGGGTTAACCAATGCACCAACGGTTTTTATGGACTTGATGAATTGGGTTTGTAAGCCGGACCTAGATAAGTTTTTTATTGTTTTCATTGATGACATTTTGATCTACTCAAGGTCTAAGGATGAACATGAGGTTCATTTAAGGTTGGTGTTGGAATTGCTGAAGAAGGAGAAGTTGTATGCTAAACTCTCTAAGTGTGAGTGCTGGTTGCAAGAAGTGCATTTCCTTGGTCA
>BQNB010045355.1:11324-28064 GCA_026074375.1 Tanacetum coccineum
TAAGCTCTTAAGAACTTCTTTCCTTTTTCATTTTGATCTAGATTTGAGTTTTTTATATATATTATATTATTTTTGTAAGTTTTAACTTTTTACCTTAGTTAAAGGTGAATAGTTGGAATTTACCTAAGTAGTATTTTTATTATATATTTTATAGGTACGTAAAACTGCAATCAGTTTTTGGCGCCGTTGCCGGGGATCGAACCCGGGTCACCCGCGTGACAGGCGGGAATACTTACCACTATACTACAACGATTTGATGTTGCTTGCTTATTGTTTTGTTCTCACGTACCCGTTTTCCCACAAAAATAGCAAAATTTTAAAATTTTTAGTTTTTAATGTTTAAAAAAAAAAAAAATTGTGTTAAGACAAAAATGTAGGTTTTCCGTTGGTAAGAATAAGAAGTAATTTTTGACCCGATTGAACGTGTTGAGTTCTAGCTTTCTCCCTTAACAATTAATGATGATAGTTTATGCTAGTCTCATATAGACTTTAAACATGCTAGACTTGAAATCATTAGTAAAAGAAGGCTTGTGCTAATCTCAAGTAGATTTTAAATATGCCGAGTTGGATTTTATATAGGCTAAGCATTTGCAAAATTTCTTTTGTGAAGAACAAGAAATGATAGTGTAATTTATAAGTCATGATGCTAAACATAGAATAGTTGGTTTTCTTTCAAGCTCATATATATTAATTGTGGCTTTTTCTCCCATTAGCTTGTTTCACTTTTATATGAATAGAGTTGTATGGTTTTTTGGTTAATAATTAGTTAATAGAAGTTTTCTTTAGTTCCTTTGTGATTAGGATGAGTACACATCAGGAATACTTAATTTGGCTTAAAAATGCAAAAATAATAATAAATAAGTATCTCTGCCAGATTACTTCATCGTGTCGGAGGCGTGGCCGATGTTGGAGTTTTCATATAAGGTAGAGTCCGGTGTCATAATAAGTAGAATAACCTCTTGTCGACTCGCTATCGATGTGGCTTCGAGATAAAAGGCACCGGTTTTACTTATCCGAAGTCGAAATATGTTTGCTACATCTTGTCGGAGGCGTGGCCGATGTTGTAGCCACCACAACTACACCATGCCACAACCACTCCGTCGTTGCTTAAACCCACACCACCACCGGCGCATCAACCACAACCGAGACCCACCACGCCACATAAGGTTTTTTTTCCAGGTTTTCTAGTTTTGTTTAGAGGTTTCAAACGTTTTCTTTCTATATATTGTTCAAGTTTTTGTTATTAGATCTGTATATTTATTGTCGATCTGAGGTTGAGGTTAGCCGCCGTCGCCGGGATCTGCTCGTTCGTCACTGCTGCCATTTAAATCTCCCATTAAGAGGTTGAGGTTATGACGAGTATAGGAAATGGGGTATGAATGAAAGGGTAAGCATTGATATTCGTCTTATCATCTTACCTTTGTTCACTGTTGATAATAAGACGGCAAGACTTCTCTTGTTATTGGAATTCTATAACATTTGAGCTAATATAGCTTTTGCATTCATGTAAGATGTTATTGCTCAAGTTGCAGATCTCGTATGATAAGAAAACTCTTGTGAACCACACTATTGGAGTAAAGAGTAGTTTTGCACACTCATATTTTATTGACCTTACTTTGGTACATGTAATGCTGTGAACATCCTAGACTTGCCAAATATTATAGCCAGCATCGGGGTTTTGTTTATATTGGTAGAATTTGAATGGAGTATACAATTTATTGGTTTTGTGGGTTATGTTAAAGATTGGATTTTGGATTTGGGTTTTTCATGGTTTTGGATTTTAATGTGTTTTTAAAAATCCGAGCTATCAAAAATATAAGAAATGGTTTGATAATATACAAAATATAGCTGGGATGGTGGTTGTAGCCGGAAAAAAATCTGGGTATAAGTATGAGGAAGATGAAGATTGAAAACAAAAGGGTATTTTAGTCAAATTACTTAAAAGTTATTCATTTTTGTCTAAAATTTGAATGTATACATGTTTTGGTGTACCTTTATACACTTTACTAGGAACATTAGTAAATTGAGATAAGTAAGTTAGTCATTTATGGCCTTTGCCCTAAATTTATACGACTTCTTAACTTTTTAATATCTATTAGAATGGAACTCATTGACAAGTACTCCACAATTTATTTACGATGATCTAGATTCCATAGTCATACTTTGGTGTACTTAGACTTTGTTACTTGTAAAAAGCAATACATTAAAATTCATGACTTTTGAACTATGTTAAACCTTCCAAAATGAGTTTCATTATTTCTAGGGCTGTAAACGAATCGGACGAACACGAACGAAGCCTTGTTCATGTTCGTTCATTTAATTTTAACCGAACAAATAAACGAACACGATTGCTTAAACAGGCGAATTTTCTTGTTCATGTTCGTTTATTAAGAAAATGAGTTGTTCGTGTTCGTTTATGTCAGTTCATTAAGAAACTAAACGAACCTTAAACGATCAAACATAAATAAACGTAGAAAAAAACATTTAATTTATCAAATACGCATAATATTTTGTTTTATAAGTGTTATTTTTTTAAACATACCAGTTTTAAAAGTATACAATGAAACGATACTATATATGAACATAAACGAACGCATAATCGGACGTTCACGAACATAAACGAACGGACGAAACTTTTGTCCATGTTCGTTCATTTAACTAAATGAACGTAAAATAATGTTCATGTTCGTTCATTTAATAAATAAACGAACATAAACGATCTTTTTACCTAACGGTTCATGAAATGTTCACTGAACGTTTAATTCGTTTACGGCCTTAATTATTTCATATGCCCCTTTGAGGCCTTGACCGCAACCAAACAACTAAAAAATCAAGTACAAAATCCACTACTAAATTACTCCGTAATAGTTTAAATAGTAGTTAATTCTTAAATCCTTAAACTTATTTTATTTTTAGTTTATAAGACTTTTTTTCTTGTAATGACTACATATGCAACCTGTAAATATTGCATTAAGGGTCACATAATAACCACAAATTCGCATGTATAATTATTTGTCACTATACACCGTCGTTTTGCGCGATCATCTAATATTATACAAAAGATATGCATTCTATTTCGGGTTGTAAATCTTATAATATTTAGGCCCACTCGTTTCACAATCAATACAACAACATAGCGGTGTTCATTGTTCGGGAAACATTCGAACAAAGCGAAAACCGGAACCAAATAGAGAATAACCGAATCAAATTTGTAACCGAACAGAATTTGTCAAAACCGAATTGAACCAAATTAAATATCCGGGTATTCTCGGTTTTTTTTTTTTTTCTGTTATGGATATAAGCTATCTAAACGAAAAAAAAAAACCGAAAATCAATATAAATATATCTAATTTTTTATGTATTTATATAGAAAATATATTAAAACTCTTTTTTAGTATAAATATAATATCTTTTAAACTTGAAATATCTTTTGCTGCTAAAAATCTACATAAAAAAGTAAATAAATAAATAAATCAAAAATATATTAAAAATTTATACATGGTTGTTTTGCAAAGTATTCCTATAGTATTACGGAGTATACAAAAGATATCCTACTAGCTCATAACCCGTGTTCAACACGGGCGATTTAAGTAAAACGTTATAAGAAAAAACGTTGCATAGAAAAAGTACAAAAGTGTGAAATATGCGTTTAGAATCCAAGGCAATGAAGAAGACATAGATGATGAAGAGACCTTGTATCTCAACTGCAATGAAGAAGGCATAGATGATGAAGTGAATTCATAAAATTCTGCATTTTTCGAGCTGCATAAGATAAAGACAAAATTATCAATTAAAAGATGAAACAAAGCAAAAAAAAAAAAAAACAATTACTATTAGCTGGAAGCTAACGAGTAAAGATATATAAATTGGAGATGAAATTTACCTTTTTCCATGATGAAATTTACTTGAAGATAACATGAAATTTACTTTATATACCAAGTTTTGATCCAAAAAAATGTATTTTACACTCTTAGAGCATTTCTTTTTTCCAAGTCAGTTTCTAAAACAAATGTCGGATTAAATGTCCGATTGATAAACTCCCATAAAAACAGGGCACACCTTACATTGGGGAATAAAATGAAGCTAGTGTCATTTCCATCTTCAAAAGCATAGAAAAAGCAATTCCACCTTGCTGCTAATGATAAATCTACAGAAAGAAATGTTTATTGTAGATGAGTGATTTGAATTTCAAATTATTGGTTAAAAAAAAACATACGAAATTAAAACAACAATATAGTCACTTTTGTAGCATAGCAGTCGTTGAAAGAAAAGATTGTCTCCTCAACTTGAGATATGTAGCAATTAGCAAAGATGAAAGTAAATATTGAATGTAGAATGAAATTTGAAATTCAAATCCTGATTAATCAGTAGTTTATGTTACCAATGCCTCAAAAGCTGTGAAAGTTTGAACATGAATAAAAGCATCAGGTGTCATAACACCATAATATTACTTTTTGAGTGCAACGTCAGCTTTAACAACCATAACATCACTTATTAAGCCTCACTTTTAATTTTTCATAACACCTCCTTAAACAAACTAAAATATTTCATTAAACAATATTACACATTACAATACTTTTAAAAAAGATACGAAATTAAAAAAAACATACGGAAATAAAAAAAATACAAAAAAAGATCATACGCCCCGACGACTAAAAGTCTTCATCTTCGTGTTCAACTTCTTGCCAAATACGCTCCATAAGGTTTCGTTGAAGACTAAGATGCATTTCTCGGTCTCATATTTCTTTATTTTTTCGATGTTGATTCATTGGAAAAAATGTATTAATTTTTGTGTGTAGAGAGTGTTTGTGTTTTTGTGTGTGAAAAATGGTTGAGTTTGGTTAATATATATATATAAGGGTATTGAAAAAAAAATTAATTCAAATTTTAAAAACTAGCCGTTTTTAAACGTTAGGGGGGGGGGGGGGGGGGGGGGGGGGGGGGGGGGGGGGGAGGGGGGGCGGGGGGGGGGGGGGGGGGGGGGGGGGTAAAATAGAAAAAAAATAATTTAAAAAAGTGGCGTTGAGGCGTGGTGGTGTTAACACCGCCACCAACGCCGTTGGTTTTTTGCCCACCACGGTGTCATAACGCCGGGCACGGCGTTGAAACCGCCCCCCACGGCGTTATGATACCGGAAGCTCTAAGGATATGCTTATCTGCGAATTTGAAGGATTTTTAAGTAGGTATATTTTTATATACTCTGTATTTAGTTGCAATAAAATAAAAAAGATAAATACATACATGACATGATAAATTGGTTTATTGATGGCCTAATTGAGTGACACCTCATTTAATTGATGTCAACCAAAAGTGTGTTTTAATAGATAGTATAAACGAGTTGAAAAATGACCCGCGCATTGCGGCGGGGGCTAACATGTTACTCCAACGTGTAACAACCGTCAATTTTCGGAATATATTTAAATAATAAATCATATTTATTATTACATGTTTGTCGTTTATAAAAAAAAATTATAATTTTTTTTTTTTGATTTCGAAAACGAAAAAGGATATATTAATTCATAGTTGATTTATCAAAAATGAACCACTAAATCACGTTTTCACGATTCGGACCCTAAAGCAATTTGATGTAAAACGATATTTCAGACGACTTCCTAGTTTTGCCCGAGACCCGAAAACAGTCAGGAGGTGACTGAAATGCCCCCGCGAAATTTTGAACGCAACGCGTACCGACCCAAAATAATTGAATTTATATTTAATTATCGTAATTTATTAAATAAAAATATTTAATAAAATAATTATCATGTTATTCAAAAACGTTTGTTAAAAACGCAAATATTCGAGTAAAAGGATCATTTTATGGACAAGTTTATCGGAAATATACGAAATGAATAATAAACGTTTTAAATAAATCTTATAAAACGTTTACGGATACGGAATTTAATCGTGGGTAAATATCAATTTTTATCAGAAAAAATGATTTGGAAAACAATGGCGCAAGTTTCGATGCGTTGCATCTTTACATAAGTCGTCAACGTAGTCCGAATCGATAGTTATCAAATCTATATTAAAAAGCTTACAAGATGGAACCCTTAAAAGTTTTAAAGGACGTGTATATGCATTATAAAATTTTGTATTTTATATATAAAATTTATATAATAAACTTTCATTTTCCCATCTTAATATACTCACATTCTTCGTATTGCACTCTCCATTCTCTCTCCCATTTCCGGCAGCCCACCGCCGACCACCACTGCCCCGCCGCCGGCCACCAGTCGTCGCCGCCGGAAAACTTTTCCGGCGAACACCAAAGTTGATTCTTGTCACCCGATCTACCCGTTCATCTACTCACTCGCCTTCATATCGTAAGTGTTTCCCTCACCCTCATATCCGGGTGATGTCACCAACCGCAGCAACACCACCATCACCGCACACTCACGTCGCCATCAATCATATAACCCAACAAATCCATCCTACACCAATCGCCCACCACCATCAGCCGCCATTAGAGCCGTGCGTGTATTTCAATTTCTAGTTGGTGGTTATAGTTAGCACTAGGGTGCGTTTCTTGGTTGGTAACACTCGAAAAGAAAAGAAAAAAAGGCGTGTTCGTTTTTTTGTTGTTGTCACCAAGACCACCACCATAAGGTGGTGGTTCGGTCAGGTCTGCCGCCGCCACGGCCGCACCATGGCGGTGCCGGCTCGTGGTGGTTTTTTTCGAGTGTTAGGTTGTTCAATTTAGCACCAAGGTTGCGTTCGGGTTGGGTTTTAACATGAAAAGGGTGTGTCGGGTTGTTCGTTGCGTCGACTAGGGCGCGTTTGTTTCGCGGGTCAGCCGCCATAGGGTGCGTTTGGCTGTGTGGACAGCCATTAGGGTGCGTTTGGCTGTGACAGCCGCCCTAAAGGTGTGTTTGGTTTATGACAGCCATAAGGGCCGCGTTTGGTTGTGGGTTTAACAGCATAAGGGTTGTTTGGGGGGCAAAGGAATCTAAGGCATGTTTGGTTTAAGTTATAAAAAGGGGGTGTTTGGTTATAGGGATGACAAACATAAGGGGTTATGTTTTGGTTTTTAAGATAGAGAAAAGACATGAAAGGGCGTTTGGTTTAGCGAGACAACGAGGGTTCGTTTTAGATTATATTGCAAATCATAAACAATACAAAATGAAAATAACATTAGGTTTTATAAATATTAAAACTGGACTAAATTGGTGGTTTAAATTGGTTAAATAAATACAATATTTATTAGTTGTTTAGTTTAGATATAATATATATTTAATTATGATACTCGGGAAACCTGTTGCATTAAATAGTAGAAAGCGAATATCTGCAATTATATTTATTAAGGAAAAAAAATGTTGTGTTTTACGTATATGGGAAACAGTTTATAAACGGCGCGGGAAAGTCATGATTGAAACTTTATAAAATTTCCATATTTTATGATTCACTAAAACTACTATTGTTTTATAAACCGATAAAGGGAATAATTATATGTTAAAGATATATAAGAATATAAATGTACGAAAACCTGACAACGAACGAAAACTATACTTTCACAAGGAAACGAACTGTTTTAGTCATGACCCGTCGAAGAAACGAAATATATTTTATAAAATATTATTTATATTTTATAATGGTTATAAACTGTTACAATCATCGGTTGTTTAATTCATAACGTTAAGACATGTGTTATACCATTTTATTCAAGTCTTTTTATTAATTAAATGGTTGTCAAACTAATTGGTTTATTTAATTTTTCTACTCTTAGTTTTTATACATGCAAGGTATTATATACCTTTCATTAATCTTTGGATTGATTTTCCTTGTTATATATAATTCACGGTAGGAATTATATAAGGGTTATTTTTCATATGTAATATATAAAGAATATATATTACACAATTTGCGTATATTTTCAATTTATATATTTAACCAACCACCAAACCATTACAACTTAAAATCTAAATCTTTTATCAACGTGTCGCGTTGACATAATCATTCATCGAGAAACCCAAATACATTATCCTAGGCTAGTGGGACTTAACAGTTAAGTTAAGCTGCAACTACTTGATCGACAGAGCTTCGTTCTCGTTTAATGTTTGTGCATAATTAGATGCCTATATGCCAACGTCCTTATCATCAATGTGAGTTCATAACCCGCTTTTCAATCTTTGACTGTTTATAAACCCGCTGAGGGGGATACATGCTTGTCTAAAACTCTTTACTTACTGGATCTTCTTATTACAATGTGATTGTTGTAAAGGATTATGAGTTTCATAGCCTCACTTTTACTCGTTATGGATAAATGTTTTATATATTTTTGGAGTGAAAACATGCATTGTTTTATAAATGGACACAAGTGGATCAATTTTATATTATGATTACGTGTTGCCTAAATAGCGATAACCCAAGTTGAGCCCCCTTTTTTCATGATACTGTTCAATTGCATAGATGTAGTGCTGATGTACATTATGTGACGGTTAGTGCTGCGAATGTTATAAATAGATCTATTTGGGGAAAAGCCTCCACGTGTCGGCGTGAATAGGCTATCACGGGAAGTCGAACGTTTTATTAGCATGTCGAATAATTTTGGGGATGTTGGGGTTATGACATTAATCGGTTGGCAGAAATTGCAATATATATATTATTGCAAGAAAGATTGTCGAGCTTCAGTGTCATGAGCTTAGGAAACGTAATCAGGGTTTCGTGATGTTTGCATTTGTTGTTTCATCACGGGAAGTTTATATGTTTGTGATAGTTGCGGTTTGCTTTATCACGGGGAAAATCTTGTGGTCCTATGTTATACGTTTTGGCGACTATTTGGAGATTTAAATGGTCTGGCATGTTTTGCAACTGTTGATTTTAAAAATCATACATATATTTTGAAAGGACATTTAAGGAATTAAATGGTCATATATACTTTGGAAACCTTTGGTTTATTATTCATATCTAAACTAATCTATGAACTCACCAACTTTATGTTGACGTTTTTAAGCATGTTTTTCTCAGGTGAATTAGATGCTTGGACTATCTGATGTGCATTGGAGTCTAAATTGACAAGATTTCATAATTGGATTTCTATAAATGATCAAAGCTCGTGTGTGTTAAGCTTTCTTGCTTTTCATTGTGATGCAATTATGGGACAACTATTATTTTGATTTCAGAAAATCAACGAGATTGTTTTACAAACGACACATTTAGAGGTCGTTCTCTTGTATCTAGCGTTGTGTATTATGAAGTAGCACCCCAAGTGGTATTCCGCTGCGTTGTCATAATTTTGGGGGTGTTACAGATTGGTATCAGAGCACTGGCTATAGAGAACTAGGTTGCATATTTTACCCTAGTCTTTTAACAGTGTTTCATAACATTGCATCACATCAACATTTCAAAGTGCATCACGTTACTTGCTTGCTTATGTGCATACATTACGTGCTTATGTGACATACTTATATGTAATATATGTGTCTTACATCTTTGGCCTATATCTCCGGTTTTTTATCTATGAGTTATTTATATAATACCAGAGCATTTTCTTAAGACAATTGTGAGGTTGCACAATGGTCTCAATTTATACTCAGACATTGTGGAGTGTATACATGTCTCAACTTACTTCTTAGACATTGTGAGTTGACACCATGGTCTACTTCGTTCTCAGACATTGTAAGTTAAACAATGGTCTTAAGGATATTATTTTTCTTCATAGCTTTATACTTATATTGTATTAAACGGTAGACAGGTCATAATTTTGTTTATATGGATTTATGTATGAAATCTAGTATTACAAGTCTTGATGGGCGGGTAATGTAATATGGAGGATTGATATGATAATGCTATGGTATCAAAACCGTTCATTATATTTTGTTTTCTGGGAATTATGTATGAATTAAGTATTACAAAGTCTTGTATGGGCGGGGGGGGGACTTGTAATATGAGGATTGATATGTTAATTGCTTTTTAACAAGCGTTCAGTTCTGTTTACATAGATTAAGTTGTGAATTCTAAGTATTTTTTACAAGTCTTGTATGGGCGGGACTTGTAATAGGAGGATTTATATGATAATTGCTATGTTGACTGGTTCATCGAGACTTTTACCTTATTTACTCTAACCGAGTACTCATTAACGATCTTGAACACTATGTGATTTCCCTGATAGTTTTACTCCCCGTCTCCGAAGACGAGTTTGGAACACTCGTCCCATACTCATTAGAGCACATGCATCGTCATGTCATCCATCACCTTGAAGGTTATGTGAGTACGCGTATTGCATCGGGAATTATTAAGTAGGATGATTTATAATTTATTTATTTGAAAGGATTGGGACGCCTCTTCATTTAAATAAATAAATTATAAATCCCCGAACCATAAGTTTATAAATTTATCATTTACATAAATTGGGACGCTTCTTTATGCAAATGATGAATTATAAACGAGTGGGCTTAATGGTATCCAATGTGAGACTAGTGAGAACATGAACTTGATAATCACCGGAATTCATTATAAAGGTCTAGAAGCACAATAGTGTCTTGCCACTCCGCATAAATCTTAAGGCCTCGCTTGAGCTACCTTATCTCATTCTTAAGTCATTACTTTTACGATTGCAAATCCTTGCAATCATGAACTGTTTGTGGAACTAACAGACTTGTTACACACTTGAGCTAATGGAACTGATTCATCGAACTAACGACTGAGTACCATAATCCGCCGTCTATCGCATAAGCTCTCTCACGAGCTCTTTATTTATTAACATTTTATTATGGGGAATTGTTTTCTTCGGAGGGTTCCTCAACTCTGTATACATAACCATTTGTTATAGTATTGAGTTATGGCGTGGCTTGTCGCTTGTGGGGTCCTGAGCTTGGTCCGGACTGATACAACTTTGTCCAAATAGATAATGAAACTCCCCTATAACGGAGGATAACACTATCGACGAAAAGATAGTTGGACTATTCATTTTCGGGCCACTCAGTAAGAAGACTTAGGTGCGATTCATCCTTAGTATGCCCACAGTATGTGTGGGTACTTACATCCATAAGCCACGTTGATGTGAATCATTGGACCTTACAGATAGTATGAGAAAACGAGACTTCGTCCTCGGACATTTAGAAACTACATACAAAACAATCGCACGCGACTACACCTTTTCTTGACGGTTTTCACTATGAATGGAGGACTTTCCCTATAACACGGTTAGATCAGTCATATGATCTGTTAATGCTATAGTTTGAGTTCTGGTAACCCATATGGATGGTAATTAAATATCCTGGACAAACTAGCCAAAAATTTTTGGTTTAGATTGAGAAGTATAGTAACACCTGAATTTTGCTGAATTAAAGTTTTAAGCGTCCTTCGTTTAGGGTCTGAGTTTATTTTACTTAAGTCTTTCCTTGGTCACACAATCGGATGACACAAATTTAATCTCGGGACGAGATTTCTTTAAGGGGTAGGTACTGTAACATCCGAGAATTTTCAGAATTTTAAAGGAGATATAAGTTATTCCTAGGTTGATTTATCAAAAACGAGCAGCTAAACCACGTTTTCACAACTCGGACTCTAAAGCAATTTGATGTAAAAAGATATTTCGAACAACTTTTTAGGTTGTGTATCCGAGGATCTACGAAAAACATGTCGCAGAAGGTGGATACTGAAAATGCCCCCGCGAATTTTGAACGCAACGCGTTACCGACCCAATAATTGAATTTATATTTAATTATCGTAATTTATTAAATAAAAATATAATAAATTTATTATCATGTTTATTCCAAAAGTTTTTTAAAAACGCAATATTTCGAGTAAAAGGGATCATTTTAGGGGAACAAGTTTATCGGAAAGATACGTAAGAAATATACACATGAATAATAAACGTTTTAAATAAATTATATAAAACGTTTATGAAAATTTGTCGAGTAAATACTCATTTTTATCAGAAAAATGATTTGGAAAACAATGGCGCAAGTTTCGTGCGTTGAATCGTCCACTAAGTCGCTCAAACGAGTCCCGAACCAATATTTACCAAAAGTTACACTTTTGGTCCCTGTAGAAATATTTACAAAATGAACCTCCATCTATTTGTGACTTGACACATTATTTTATAACTTTTTATATATTTATATATATATATAACTTATACATAAAAAAATTTTACTTTTAATATATAAAACACACACACAATACATCATCTTCCTCTCTCCCTCCCCATTTCCGGCCAGCCGCCGGCCACCACGCCACCGCCGCCGGAAAAGTTTTCCGGCGAACTTTTCTGGCGAACACCAAAGTTGATTCTTGTCACCCGATCTACCCGTTCATCATACTCACTCGCGTTTTTCCCTCCCCCTCCTCTCCGGCTGCTGTCCCACCGCAGCCAACACCACCGTCACCGCCACCTCACCGTCGCCACCGTCATCTCCACCAACCGACACCATCCCCACCGTACACCATGCCACCATCATCTTCTTCGCCGTACCCCATCACCATCTCTTGCTACCTCCACCGTCGTGGCAGCCCACAACCATCACACCGCCACCACCTTCATCTCTATCTCCCCACACCCCCGCTGCCCCCCTTCCACAGCCGCGATGCCACCACCACAACGACCACCGCAGCCACCACTCTACCCCATTTTACTCCAAGTTTGGATGGTTGTATTTGCTTATGCTTATTTATTTTTATTTACTTTTTCTTGAATTGGTTTTCTTTTTGGATCTTTGTTTTGACTAGTATACACACCCAAAGGGGTGTTTGTTTTGCGTTTTAATGAGCCACAAAGGCTGCCATTTATGGTGCGTTTCGATTGAGGGTTGACAGCCCATAAGGGTGTGTTGGTTTTTATTGTTAACTGCCCAAAGGGGCGTTTGGAAATGTGTTTTGCAGCAGCCAAAGGGGTGTTTGGTTGGCTGAATAACAGCGCATAGGGTGCGTTTGGTTCGGCAGTTAAACACCCAAACAGGGGTGTTTGGGTCAGCCCCGGGACAACCATATGTGGTACGTCCCCTCTAAAGTAGTGCTTAAGTCTATGACCGTTCACCTTGAAGTTTGGCCCGTCGGTTTGAAATAACTCGACGGTGCCATAAGGGTACACATGGGCAATGGTGAACGGTCCGGTCCAACGGGTTTTAAGTTTACCTGAGAAAATATTTAATCGAGAATTAAAAAGGACTCGTTCACCAACGTTGAAAACGCGGTTCTTGATTTTGAAGTCGCGGATCTTCTGTTAGATATTAGAAAAAGACTCGGTCACCCCGTGTATTTTACTGTTTATTATAGCTTGTATTTTAATAGTTAATTGTACGATTTACGGTATTAAGTCGGGTACTAATACTCGGTATATTATAAGAACTATATAAGTCTCTTCTAACTTTGGAAGAGGTAAGCTAGTCATTTATTCTTTTCTTATAAAACACATTTTCTCTCACTAGAAAATCTCTCTCATGTGTTTCTCTCTCTAGAAACTAGCCAAGTCTAAGAATCGACTCCATGTTATGATATATGAAATACTACAATTGGTATTTGAGCTTATGGGATGATTAGATCGTGTGTATGTGCGATTTCTTGCTTGTTTTAGATTGAAAAGTGTACCATTGAAGGCTCTTAGCTTGTTTTTTAAGTACTCTGAATTTTTATGTTTGTATTGATAAAGTTTAGGTGTTTCTAGTTGCTATTGCCTTGTGGTACTGTGTTGTGCAAAAGAAATCAAGCAAAATCATTCAAAAGGGTGATTTATAAGTGATTTTGTGTGATAAAAGTCGTTGTTCTTCATGGAGGTTTACCAGAATTTCTTCACGGCGGTTTGCTTAAATATAATATTTTATTAAGTAGGTTACCAACTCTCTGACACACGGCAGGTTGCTTAGGTGCCGAGTTGCTTAGGTGGCGAGTTGCTCAAGAGGCGAGTTGCTTTATACTAAGAAGCGAGTTGCTTACCAGCGGTTTGCTTACCAGCGGTTTGCTTACCAGCGGTTTAAACAAGTTGTCAGCGGTTTGAATATTTTAATAGCAAATATCTAAAGGAAACTCTGGCAGTTTGAAAACTCAACGGCGGTTTGATTAAAATATTGATGGCGGTTTGTATTATTTCTTCGCAGTGGGTTGCTTGGCAGCGAGTTGTGTTCGGCGAGTTGCCTTAAATTCTACCAGCGAGTTACCTTAATTCTTTGCAACGGTTTGATAGCCTCTGGCGGCGAGTTGAGCTACTGTCTTAGAAATTTGAAATATTTCAAACTTGGGACTTAATATCACTAAACCAAGAAATGAATACGTTAACCTCACCACTTTTAACGTACCCTCACTAATCATTGATCGATCAAAACATATCATATCATAATAAAACAAGATGTCTAGTATGTCAGAAGACATCCAGTGTGCCGGTTCTGATACACGCCCACCAATGCTTGATAGAACAGACTTTGAATCTTGGCAACAACGTATACGTCTGTACTGTCTAGGAATGGATAATGGAGAGAATATTATGAAGTCCATTAATGAAGGACCATTTCATATGGGAACGGTCTCAGATGTTATTGGTGGAGGAACTGAGGGTGCAGTTCAACAAGGTCCAGTACGTGCTAGAGGCCTTAACGACCTTTCAACTGAAGAAAAGGAAAGGTATAAAGCTGACATTCGTACAACCAATATCCTAATTCAAGGTATACCAAAGGACATCTACTCACTCATCAACCACTATACTGACGCCAAAGACATTTGGGACAATGTGAAGATGATTCTGGAAGGTTCTGAGTTAACAAAGGATGTCAGGGAATCTCAGTTATATAATGAATTTGAACACTTCCGTCAAATCAAAGGAGAAACCATTCATGGATACTATGTTAGGTTTACAAAGCTCATTAAGGACATGAGAAACATCAAGATGACCATGCCCAGGATGCAGCTTAACTCTAAGTTTGTGAACAACATGTTACCTGAGTGGAGTAGATTCATAACTGAAGTCAAACTTAACAGAGGTTTGAAGGAGTCTAATTTTGATCAGCTTTATGCCTATTTGAAGCAACATGAGGTACATGCTAATAAGAACAGAATAATAATGGAAAGGTTCCTTCAACCAACTAATGATCCTTTGGTACTAGTGTCGAATGCCTCAGTTCAGCAGTATCCAACACAATCATCCAAGTCTCCTCAATCCTCAAATGAACCATCTCCTGCTGACAACTTTCAACTGGACTCAGGAAGTTCTTCAACTGAAAACTTGATTGAAAGTTTATCCAACTCACTTGCCCTCCTCACTCAATCGTACAAATCACATCTTCCTCAAACAAACAATCAACTTAGAACGTCGTCTAATGCAAGGAACAAAGCTACGGTTCAAGACGGCAGAGTTGTGGTTCAAGATGTCCGTGGAAGATACAATGCGAATAATCAAGGAAGACCATTTCAGAGAAACAATGCAAGAGGAAATGTTGTAGCTGGGAATGTAGGAGGTCAGAACAGAGGAGGCATTATTAATCCTGGTCAAGCTAAACCCATTAAGTGCTACAACTGTAACGGACTAGGGCACATAGCACGAGAATGTCCAAGGCCAAAGCGACTTCAGGATTCAGACTACTTCAAGGACAAGATGCTACTAATGCAAGCCCAGGAGAATGGTGCAGTACTGGATGAAGAACAGTCGTTGTTTCTTGCAGGAGAACAGGTTACCAACTTTGATGATGATGTGGATGATTCACCCGAGAATGATTTGGCACTCAATGTGGATCATATCTTTGAAGCTGATCAATGTGATGCATTCGACTCTGATGTTGATGAGGCTCCTAATGTACAGACCATGTTCATGGTAAATCTTTCATCTGAAGATCCAATCTACGATGAAGCCGGGCCATCACATGACTCGAATACTCCATTTGAGGTACAAGATCATGATACCTTTGTAGATCATATGGATGAGTATCATGAAGTACACGAGATGCAAAACGATGTACAACACAACTACGTTGTTGACTCTAATGCTGAATATACGAGTGATAGTAATATTATTCCGTATAATCAGTATCTGGAAGACAACGAAGAAAATGGTGTACAAAGTAATGTATCTTCTGTACAAAATGATGCATTAATGTCAATTATCAATGAAATGCATGAAGAGGGTGTTCAACAGGGTGTACAAAGTAGATTAGCAAATAAGCCAGACAAGGTAGTTAATGATTCATTGACCTCTGAACTTGCGAGATATAAGGAACTGGTCGGGGAGTATGAAAAACGGGCAAAGTTTGAATTAACTGATAGAGAACGAAAAATTGATGAACAAATGAGAATAATTATCTCAGACCGAAATAGAAAGGAAACTTCTTTAAAATCAGAACTTCATTCAGTACAAATACTACTTAGTTCTACCGTTGGCCATTATAAGTCAAAGACAGAAGAAGTAACCATTTTGAAAAAGGATTTTAAACAAAAAGAAGACAAATTCCTTGAAGAGTTTTTAGACATAAAAAGGCTAAAAGAAAAGGTTGAAGATAGATTATACAAACAAGATCAGTCTGTTCAAACGGTTCACATGTTATGTAAACCAAAATCGTTTTATGATGAAAAGAACAAGGTAGCAATAGGCTACAAAAATCCCTTATATCTCACTCGTGCAAAGCAAGCTCAGTCTGCTCTCTATAATGGTCATGTACTTGTCACGACCAATCATACACCCACTGTTGTACATGACTCAGAGGATACTCGTGAGATAGCTGAGATAACTAGGAAAAGAATGATGTTGAAAATGCAAAGCCCTCTATGTGTGGAAAATAAAGTTAAGATTGCACCCCCAAATTACTTGAAAGAGAACTTTGC
>BQNB010045355.1:29410-44328 GCA_026074375.1 Tanacetum coccineum
CGCTCGTTCGATCGCTCGTTCGATCGCTCGTTCGATCCGCTCGTTCGATCGCTCGTTCGATCGCTCGTTCGATCGCTCGTTCGATCGCTCGTTCGATCGCTCGTTCGATCGGCTCGTTCGGTAGCTCGTTCGATCACTCTTGTTCTGTCCGCTTGTTCGATCGCTAGTTCGGACCGCTCGTTCGATCGCTGAGGTTTTCCGCTCGTTCGATCGTTGAGGTTTTCCGCTCGTTCGATCGTCTAGTTCGAGTCCGCTTGTTCGATCGCTGCGATTTGAGTCCGCTCGTTCGATCCAAACTTTTGTCGCTCGTTCGATCGTACACGATTTCCACTCGTTCGATCGTAACGTGTTTTCCACTCGTTCGATCGTTCTTCTCAAAAACAAAAGAGCGTAAAACGTCGTTATTTTTTTTTCAACGAAGCGACTCAAAAAGAAACCCGATTTATGCCGAATCAAAACAAGAGAAACAAGTATGCCGAGTGATGTAACAACCAAACCTTCGAATCCAATATGCTTACACCAAAAAAAAACCACGAAATCCACCCGAGGCGATTGATACCAATTGTAGGAACCCGTTAATACTTCCACTTCATAACCCGAACCACGAAACAAGAAACTAAGAAAAAGAGAGAGAGACTCGAAATTAGAGAGAGAGAAGAGAGAGAGTTGAGAGAGAAATGAGATAGAAAAGAAAATAGATTTTTAGAAAATTAAAAAACTAGAAAACTAGATATTTTCTAAATAGAAAATATCTATATATAGTTAGATATTTATAGAAAATATCTAAATATATATATATATATACCCCTACACATTTAATGTGACGCGCGGGATATATAACTAGGACCCGGGCTCGGGTTTTGCTTTGGGATTAAACCCAAAACATATACAATATTAGATTAACTATCGAGCCCGATTCCCGATATTATTTTGTTACAACGTTGACTAAATAAAGACCGAAGCTCCATCGTTGAGTGACCGAGCTTCCTTGTTCGACTCAATAAATTGAGGCTAACAATCTCCCCCGAAGTGAGGTCTTGAACACGGGAACGAGCTTCCTTTATTGACTCAATAAAATTGAGGCTAACATAATTCAAGGTAAAACCAACCTAGATCTCAACGATTTCTCACTATACAATGATGTATAACACAAACACAAATGCTACCGAATGTACAAATAATTCGAATCTATATGTATGAATACAAGCGTCAAAGATCTTAAGGCTTCTTTGTCTTGTATGCTTGTATGATGCTTGACTCGATTAATGAAGGATCACTTAAGATATGAGTATATACACAAAGTGATGATTAAGGACTTAAATAATGAGTGTAAAATGCAAAGAAGAATGTATATCAATGAGTGAGAAATGAGTGAACAAGACACTCCTATTTATAGGCTAAGAACCCAAAACAGGCTCCTGGCCTGGGTCCTTTTCAAAAGGATACGTCCTTCACACATTAAGGGATCTGTGGGTCTGTTAGACCCAGATTTGAAAAAGATTTTTGACAAGACCTTTTATGTCTACATTCATCCAAGATCTTTCCTAATCAGGAAATATTCTTGATGTGACTAGACATAATAGTCAACCCATGTTATGTCATCCATGATGTAAAAATCAGTTTGTAGTTTCCTTTTAATCTAATATGTTTTAATTAATAAGTATATATATATATATATATATTAAACATATAGATCTTGATTGATGACTAGTGTGTGTAAATCAAGGTGTATTAGTGTGTGTGAGTAGAGAGAGAATTTCTTAAACTTGCCTTTTGATGAAAATGAAATTGTTACATGTAACCATGTCATAAATACCTTATTTATAGTCTTATTAGATTGGTGATTATACTTTCCTATCTTAACACAAATAGTCTCTATACTTTTACAAGTACATTAAAGTAGTTCATTTCTTTATTTATAACATTCTCCCCCTAAATGATCTACTTTGGAACTATCCTTATTGTATTTTTGATGACGACTTCTTCCTTATGCTTGATCACTTTATTCTGAAGTAGTTCGTCATTTTCTTTTCCTTTGAAACTCGAAAACGCTGAGAATTCTTTATGAAAGCTGAGGATGACCTTGTAGCATATCTCTCCCGACATAATTTTCTCCCCCTATATGATAGGATAGTGTTAGCCTTAAAATATGGTGACAAACACGGAATTACATTAGTTTATTTATAGAGTGACACATAGGGACTAATAATGACTAGTTACAATAGTTGTGTGTCACTAGGACTATAAATATCCCCTCCATACTTCTATGGAGGGGTGAAGCTCACTTTTGTAAAGTGTGAAAGTGTGTGTTTTCTCTCTACAAAAACACACATCTTCCATCCTTTTCCTTTTCTCTCTAATTCAATGGCTACTTTTCTTTTCCATTTTACCAAGCCTCCGGATCCGTTGTTATAAGGGTGAATCTAATGATAACAATTGGCACCAGAGCATAGGGGGAATCCGTGTTGTTTATCTACTGATTATTGTGGTTAAATAAGCTCAAATTCGTGGGTTGGTTTGTTTATTTTTTTTGGTTCGAAAAAATATACCAAGAAAATCAAGATTTGATCTTTGTTTGTGGTTAAAAGTGTTAAAGATTTGTACTTTCGGGCTTAGAACTATCCCTTGCATCATTACTAGGTGGTTTTAACATCATTTCGTAGCTTTCAAGAATGTTTGATGATTTTTTCTTGGCTGCGTTTTGACTCACTGAAGGGGTGTTCTTCATTGCGTTTTGCTTGCGGGTTGCGTTTTGGTCATTGCGTTTTGCTTATTGAAGATTGCGTTTTGGTCATTGCGTTTTGCTTATTGAAGACTGCGTTTTGGTCACTGCGTTTTGGTCATTGCGTTTTGCTTATTGAAGACTGCGTTTTGGTCACTGCGTTTTGGTCACTGCGTTTTGGTCATTGCGTTTTGGTCATTGCGTTTTGCTTATTGAAGACTGCGTTTTGCCACTGCGTTTTGCCTCATTGAAGACCATTTATATAGCAAATCTAAACGTTATGCTGCCCAAATCTCAACAAATCATTGCGTTTTGTCTCAAGAAGACTGCGTTTTGTCCATTGAAAACCCTTGTTTTGAAAACCTAATTTCCCGAAAAAAATTTTGACCTTACCGCGAAGGTCGATCCGCGCATCAGGTGGGCATGTGACCGACTTTGGGCATATGACCGAATTTGGGAATATTATAATCAAAACAAGAACAACAAACAAACACCACAATCAAGAATCGAGACTCATAAGACACAATCAACCATAACAACACACCACACAAACAACAACACTTAATCCCAAAACGATCCTGAAAAGATTCACTTAAATGACAAAATGGCTAGAAATTCGGATTACGATGACATGTGATCACAGAGTTGATTTGGTATCCCTTATTTGCGATTAAAGTTGAATTTCACAGAGGCGTCTACTTATTTCATCATCGAGACTTTCTTCTATTTTCTATCGATTGATGACTTGCTTGAACGTATACAGTTATGATTAAGACTTGGATTATCTAGTTTCCAGAAGTCAAGGGGTGGTTGGATGAAGACCTGGATAACTATCACTTAAAGGAGTTACGTTGTAGTACTCAGTGTCACACGCAGATGTCGATGTGGATAATTTCAAGAGGTGTTGTACTTCTTATACTTTTGATGTTGGGTATAAGGTACTTAGAGATTTTCTTCTGCATCGTTCTTCAATCAACAACAGTGCAAGATTAAGTAACAAATTTAGGGGATTTTACTTCAGTTTCAAGTTTGATATATCGGGTTTACTTCACCATGTGATCACGACAATAGCCTACAGAATACGAGGTTGGTAAGTTAGCCAGAGAGTTTAAAGGTTGAGATGTAATCAGCACTTCTCACGGGTATTTTTGTGCTATTCCAAGACAAAGATACTTCATAGTCTAAGCAAAATCTTCAAAGTTCTTCGATGACATTCATTCAACCAAAAAAGGGGGGGGGGGAAAACCTTGATTTATACAAAGTTGTTCTTGATTCTAGCTTCATCTCCTCTCGGTTTCTGAAGTCAGAGGAATGAGTCTTTGGTATATCAAGATTTTGTGCTTATGACAAGACACTTCTCGAGTATTAAAGTACTACGACTTAATGATGCTTCCGAGAGTTCGCAACCATCATGGGGGAAAATGTGTACATCCGGGACTTAATTGACTTTGATGTTACCATGTCAACTTCCAGGGGGAAGTAGTGTGTACTACTTCACTAAGAATGGTTTGTGAAGTATTCTGCAAACATGAGAAGAACAGATGTTGATTTCTCGCATGCACCCCCGAACGAATATTCACCAAGCCCTGATGACAAGAAGCAGTGGTTTTTTTGTGTGTTTTAATTCTATCAAAATTTCCGTGGCACGTCCATGACAAGTAGTAAATATTGTTCAAGTACATCAATGTTTCCAGAATTGCTCAGATAGGGTGTTGGTTTGGGGGAAGCTGAATCAGGACAACTTCGCCAAAAAGGGTCTATGAAGAAAGCTTATCAGACATGCTGCATGAATTGGGTGTAAGTAATCAATCATGCATATATAATGGTTCCAGGACGAAAGACAATGAAGATCCAAGCTGGAATACAAGTTTCAAGACCAAGAGAACTCACAAGACAACTTCAGCTTTGGAAGACTTTATTTAATTGTATTTGTACTTGTTAGGAACATTGTAAGTAATTCCGTATATGTCCACATATTAGGGGAAGATTGTTAGCCTTAAAATATGGTGACAAACACGGAATTACATTAGTTTATTTATAGCGTGACACATAGGGACTAATAATGACAAGCTACGATAGTTGTGTGTCACTAGGACTATAAATACCCCCTCCATACTTCCATGGAGGGGTGAAGCTTACTTTTGTAAAAGTGTGTGTGTGTATTTTCTCTCAACAACACATACAACTTCCTATCATATCTTATTCTCTCTAATAATATGGATACTTTTCTTTTCCATTTTACCAAGCCTCCGGATCCGTTGTTATAAGGGTGAATCTAATGTTAACAATGAATTTTAAGAATAGATTTGTTCAAAGGAGTGAAGTGGTTGGTTTGTGTGATAAAATTACTGATACTTTCAATAACAAAATCATTCCAAAGGTAGCACAAGGTACAAGGCAAGTTGTCAAAGCTAATCTTTGAAAAGTCATGAATATGGAAATAAAACAAGAAGTCATAAGTGTCAAGAATGAATTAAGTTCATTAATCACCCAGGAGATTGTTGCTAAAGCTCCACAACAATTTGAAGCTTTTCTCAAGAACTACATGCAGAATCATGTTCTAACTTTGCAACCATCTTCTAGTACTTTTGTTCCGTTACAAAAACAACTTTACATGAAGATGAAGGACGATCCACAATTACAAGCTACTGGTCCAAACACGTGGAAAGTCCTGAAAGCAAAGTTTGAGAAATCTTCAGCACCTTTGAATCTTGTAGACAGACTATTTTTCGTAAAAGAGACCATGATGACCATCTGGATGAAAATGCTCCTCGTGAGGGGGAGAAGGGTATGAAAAAGAAAAAAGACATATGAAAAGTCTAAGTCTGCAAAGGATTCATCATCTTCAAAACAACCAGCAAAAGAATCTTAGACAATGTCATCAGAACAACAACAACATAATTATGACGGGTGGTCTGAAATTTCAGAAATTGGTGAAGATAAGGAAATCTCTGAAGATGCATCACTAGGATTTTTAGAAGAGATAAATAGTTTGGGTGATAAGAAAGTACTGAAAATTGCTGATCATGAAAGAATGGAGGCTACTTTGAAAGACATGATAGAGTAACCAGTTCAAGAATGCAAAAGAGTATGCCTACCATATTGAACAAGCAACAAATTATATGGAGACTCAGATTGTCTGGGAAAGTAGAGAAGAAGATATGATGATTCCTGATAAAGAAGCTCATGTATTCTGTAGTCCTCAAAGAGATCCAAATGTGCCCCCAAGGTACTTATACAATAAGGACTTGTTCTATCTGAAACGCGAGAATACTAAGACAAAGAAGTATGTATTGTCACTTTATAAGATTCATGCAACTCCTTTTGAGAATGATCTTGAAGATCACTTAAAAAGATGGGTACTAAAAGAGTTTAAGACATTCAACAAAGAAGCACGACTATCCGTTCAACACTGGAAACACACATGGCACAAGATAGTATACATAAACAAGTACAAAAAAGAAAGACCAGACATTAAGGAAGTCTACTCATATCACAAGATTGTTGAAGTTGTCAGAATTAGGAACGATCAAGAGCATGGATAAGACTTCATGGAACAAATTATCGTGAAAAGAGATGACAACAAAGCACGCATCTTTTCTGAGGCTGATTACAAGTACTTAAACAAATATGACATTGAATACATGTACTACTTGTGCTTAACTAGTAAAGTTAGTTACCATAGGAATGGATTGTTGAACTCCTTAATCGTCTTCTTTAGAAGTTGTGTTATCTAGGAAAGAGTTCATGATTGCCAGCTAAGAATTAAAAGTTATAAAATTAAGATCAACCTCACTGCACCAACTCTTACTGTTCCAGGTATCAAAAACCTTAAACTTTATTATGTCATAACTGATCCTTTCATTGGAATTGTCACACCTCGTAAATTCCAGGTCATTATTTTAAACGTTTCCGTTCATTATTCTGACGTCTATAAGTTACGTGTTAAATTGGCAATATTTCGGGAAGTTGTCCCGCGTAAAACTAAAAATCGTTATCGGAAGCGTTTCGACGTCAGACTAAGTTTAGTCTACTCGTATTATTCATGATTTAATCATTTATTAGTGTTACGTAGTTTACGTACACTTACGTTTGCAATTTTTACGTTTTTCGTGTGAGTTTCGCGTTTTTAGCATTTTATGTCAAACAGAACCTTGAAAACTTACCACCTTTGCATGTAAACTCAAAATGTCACCCACTATATTTAAACTTGTCAAAATTTTTGAAAATCACTCCACCTAGCCTTCAAATTTTTGGTACAATACAAATAAAAGGAAGCACCAATTTGAATTTCAAAACAAGTCACATGCATGTAAGGAGGGGATAGTGACACTCTTGTCTTCACCCTCCCATGCACCAACATATACTTACGCATCACATGAGGCTTGGACCACTTTAAAAACTAGCCAATAGAAGCTTACTGATAAGTGCTTAATTACACATATCTTTTACCTCTTAAAAACGAGCTTAAATGACCAAAAACAGACAAAAACTGCCAAATATATGTTTGTTTTGCATTTGTATTGTGCAGGAAGTGGATATCATCAAAAAGACAGAAAACCAAGCCAAAATGACAAAACTGAGCATGGAATGGAAAAGACTGTGCAAAATCAAGGCCAAAGACCAAAAAAGTCAAAGTCAAAGTCAATCCAGAAGAATCAACAGTCAAACCGGAGCCGGAGCTGAAGAATACTATTGGATGCAATCTTAACCCATCTGATGGGCCGGGAAAGCCCAATAGTATAATTATGAAGACTGTGAAGACCAAATGGGCCCTCAATCAATTTCAACAGCCCATTTGTGTGCAATTGACAAAGACTGTGAAGACTTTGAAGGCCCAATCCTAGCCCAGTTACAGCCAATCTCAGCCATTGTACACACAAAACCCACTTCATAACCTTATTGGGCTTGAAAAAGCCCAATAACCAAACCTGTACCTTATTGGGCCCAAACCCAAACCCAGTGGGCCCAATACAAGCCCAAACACAAAACCCAAGCCTCATAACCTTTTTACAAAACCATAGGGACTTGTTGTGTTATTTTCAAAAGTATTTTATAAAGAAAAAGAGCTAAAAAGAGTCCAGGGACTAAAACTGCCAATTGGCATTTCTTTTACAATTTTAAAAGCCAAGGGCTGGTTTTGCAATTTGCCAAAACCCTTCCACTTTCTCTTTTTATAAAACCAGAGGGACCATTTTTGCAATTTACCAAAACCCTCTTTATTCTTTTGTTATACAAACGCAGGGACCATATGTGTCACTTTCCAAACCCTATTTATAACTGAATTTGGGGCTTAAAATGAAATGAATATAGAAAGAAAGATGAGGGGTTGTTTTTGCCTCTTCCCCATTCTTTTCGTTTAAACCCCTGAACCATAACTGTACCCTTCCCCTTACCCGCCAAAACCATACCTCCCTCTCCCATGGTTTCTAGGCCAAACCACCACCCCTAGTACACTTCCCAGCCTACCCCTCACCATTTCCCACCTCCCCATTACCCCTATAACTTTTCCAGATCATAATACACAAAAACCCGCACCCCCATCGATGGCTGAGAATGTTGTAAGGCCAATGGAAGGCTAGGATTGCTTGGGAAGTATTGTACACACACAGCAAACACAACCCAAGACAAAAGAATGCCTTTGGACTGCTATAAAAGAAAAAAGAGCAAGCCGAAATACCACACCCCTGTTTTTACTTTCTTAGTTTAATTTTAATTAAAGTTTGCTTTAAAATTATTGTACTCAGTTTGTTTCAAGAGTTTTTGTTGTAATATTTCTGTTTTTAATATAAAAAGTTAAGAGTTTTAGTGAAATTACTATTGTCGAAATTTCAAGTATAATTTAAGTTGTTTAATTCTGTTTAAATTATTTAAAAATGTGTTAAAAGTTATTAAACTTCACTTATGATTGATTCTCTCAGCCTGCATTTACCTAAAAAACAGTTAAACAACCTTTTTATATAAATAAGGGGGTGTTTGGTTTAGACCTTAAAATGGGTCATATGGGGGTTGTAATGGGTCATAACCACTCAGCCAACTTTGGCTGAGTGTGTGGAGTTTATTAAGTCAAATTAATCAAAGGTTTTAGTTTAAAAACAAGTTTTTAAGGTCCTTTGTCTTTCTGTCAAAATTTTAGAAAGCCAAAGTGACCTTAAGGGCTTAAGCTGTTGAAACAGCTTAAGCACCTCATTTCTTGTGTTGTTGGAGTTACAAAAAGCCAAAAAGAAAGCCCTCTTGCTCTGTCATAACCAAATCACCAAGTAATGTTAAGTGTTTAATATACCATTTTTTTTGAAAAATGCCAATTTCAACACCTAATATCAGCAGGTTTAAGTCCTCATTTATAAACCAAACTTTGAAAATAAGCTCATTTGCCTCCATTGTTAATCTGTTTGTGCTTGGTTTTGACTAAAAAGCTCATAAGAGCTTATTGGGATAAGTTAAAAAAGCCCCTTGGCCACTGCCTAGCCTCCCCTGGTGCTGAACACCTAAATTCAGCCCCACTTTTCTAGCTTATTTAATATTAAGCCATAGGTTCTTATTGCTTTTAAACATAGCTTATAGGTAGTTGTCTTAGGATTAGCAGCTTATTTTAGTTAGTAAGCTTATTTTGTTAGCTTATTATAGGCTTAAAGTTCCCCTTTTTCTGTTTTTATAATAAACTGTTTAGATTTAGCTTATTGATTTCAGCTTATTTTAGGGCTTATTATAGGTTACTTTAGCTTATTTAAGAATCCCCTAGCCTATTTATCTGTTCCCCATAAGTTTTAGCTTATTTTGTTAGCTTAAATCCCCAAAAGAAAGAAAAATAAGCTTATTAAGCTTCTGTCAGTCCAAAACCTCAAGTTTCTAGCTTATTTAGTGAGTAAAAAGCATAAGTGCTTTTACAAAAAAGACTCCCCATAAGCCCTTCTACAAGTTTGCTTATTTGACTTTTGTCAAATAAGCACTTTGGACCCTTTTTGATAATCGGGGTCCAACTCAGTTAGTACCGGTAGTTCACCAATTTTTGATCTCACTTTTAGGATAGTTAGATTAGGTTTTAGGTTATGATTTTTTGAACATAAGCTCATTGGAGGGTGAACTAAATCTGTTTGAGGTTTGTTTAAAGTTTTGAGCTTATTTCAGTAGCTTATTTTAGGTCTAAAAGTGCTTATTTTCATTAAAATCCAAAAAATAGTAGTGTAGCCATTTGTGCTTATTGTGCTTATTTCAGTGGCTTATTTAAAAAAGTGAATAGGTGGGCTTAATAAGGACTCATTAGTGAGCTTATTTCCAAAAGCCCACTTTTCAGTTTGGCTTATTGGTGATTTTAGCTTATTTTTATTTTGGCTTATTTAGGAAAATTTTAGAGTTTACTACTTTTTGATGCAAATTGAGTTAAGTTAAGTTGTGTTTGGTTGAAAAAGCTTTTTGGAATCAGATTAAGCAACATATAAGCTTTCCAAAACATCTCTCCTTTTCGAATTTGAGCTTATTTTGAGTTTGTAGTGTCCAAAATACCAAAAACCAAAAGTTTGAGCAACTTTCTGCAATCAGCAGCTTATTTGGCTTTTTGGAGCTTATAAAGTGCTTATTTTAGCAAGGTGTCTTTATTAAAGTTGCTTAAAAACATGTTGTGAACAACTTTCGTGTTTTGCGTTTTGGCTAAAAACGACTTTTTAAAATCAGCACTTTTTGAGGACTTGGACTAAAAACGGGATTGTAGCTTTTTTAGCTCATTTGCCATTCTGGTTTATTCTAGTTGCTTATTCTTACTCCTGAAGTGCTTATTAGGGTTAGGTAAACATCTGTTTTGTTTTATTTGCTTATTTCTCGTTTCATTGTGTTTTGTTAAAGCTAGCGGTACTAACTTTTAAAGCTAGCAGTACTAACTCAAAGTTAGTACTGTTAGTTAAAACTATTAGTACTGTTGTTAGTACTGCTGAGTTTCCTTGCTTAGTTTAGCTTAATTGCTTTTTGAATTTGCTTATTTAGAGTTAGCTTAGCTTATTTGATTTGTCTTAAGTTTATTTGAGCTTACTTGTGTTTTAGTGTAAAAGTTTTTAGTATTTTTCCCAATTCTAGCTTTTATTCTTGTTCTAGCTTATGTTCTTTGTTTATTTTTATATACATTTGCTTATCAGTGTTAGTTCCAAATCATAACCTCATCCTTGTCATATTCAAACTCCAATCATCATTCGTGACTCGATATTCCATCATTCAATTTCTCATCAAACCAGGATTACCTTCAATTGCAGCCTCGTTGGGACCTACGACCCGGGAATATCTCTTCCGGAATCTTTTTATCATTGATTCTATCTTGTGTATTTTATCCTTTTGTGGAATTTGACCTTTTGCCTTGGTCAAGGGCATTCGGTTAGGATCTGTATTAGGGTTGCTATATAAGTGTATACCTAACCACGAATCATGCAGCATACGCAACGAATAACCGAACAGCTTCTAATCGAGCTACTAGAGCAAATAACTCTTCGAAGTAGATTCCTTCTTGCTAGATGTATCCCTTAGCTACAAGACGAGCTTTGTTTTGAATTACAGTATTCTCCTCATCACGTTTGTTTTTCCAGAGCCACTTCATGTTAATAACATTTTTGCATATTAGTCTGTCGATTAATTCCCATACATCTAATCGATCAAACTGGTGAAGTTCTTCCCGCATCGCTTCAATCTATGCAGAATTAGCCATGGCTTCTTTGATGTTCTTCAGTTCAGTTTGACTCACGATGAGTGCAAACATACACATCTCGCCATCTGTTTCTAGCTGACGTCTTGTTCTAATTGATTGAGAAGGATTTCCAATGACTTGTTCTAATGGATGATCTTTTGTCCAACGTTGTTCTGAAGGATGTCGTTGATAGAATGTATGCATGTTTAACAAGTCAACATATCGAGAAGATGTATCCCCTCGTTCTGGCACTGGTGTACTAAAGATGTTGATAAATTCGACTTCGTCAACTTATGCATTTTCTTTATCAGTTTTTGCTTGATCAATGTTCTTAATAACAGTGACAGTTGGTGCTTGAGTTGGTGCTTGACTTGTGATTTCAAGTGTTGTTTGAATGTTCAATGGAGGAATATATGCAGCAACGGTTGTTGAAGTAGATGGAGTTATGTTTTGTTGTTGACGTTGATTAGGTGCATCAGTAGCGGTTACAACGGAAGACTTTGACACAACTGGAGTAGTTCCATTGAGTAATTCATCAAACATCAGACTAAATAGCAAATCTAGCTCATTTGACATTGTTACTGTGATCTGAACTAATGTGATCTGACTTAAATTGCCATGTTCAAGTTCCGTTGTTGGACATTATGGAACGGGGTCAGAACTAATGTGATCTGACGCCATTAGAGGCAATTCGTCAAAGTTTACATGGATGATTTCAACTATCACTCTTGTTCTCTTGTTATATACACTGTAAGCTCTTGACTGAGTAGAATAACCTACAAAAATACACGCATCACCTTTTTCTTTCATCTTGTCAAGATTTTCACCATCTTTGACGATGTAGCATAACGAGCCAAAAATGTAAAAGAATTTTACAGATGATTTTTGGCCATTGATGATGTGGTAAGGTGTTTTCTCATGTCCAGGAATTACAAGTGAACGGTTTTGAGTAAAACATGCTATTACAATTGCTTCAGCCCAAAAGAACAAAGGAACTTTAGCGGCACTTAGCATTGTTCGAGCAGCCTCAACAAGAGTACGATTTCGTTTTTCGACAACGCCATTTTGTTCAGGTGTTCGAGCAGTTGGCGTTTGGTGTTCAATCCCTTATTGAGAAAAGTATGCATGAATAGTTTTTCAAAAATCCCGTGCCTTTGTCAGTTCAAACTATTCTAACTTGAGCATGAAGTCATCTTTGAACAAGTTTGAGGAAATTGATGAGAACTTCTGGTGTTTCGTATTTGGATCTCAAGAAGTGAGTCCAAGTATATCTTGAATAGTCATCAACAATTACCAACACATATTTCTTACCATAAAAGCTTTCTACCCTCATGCGACCACATAAGTCCATGTGTAGAATTTGTAACCGTCTTTTTGAGCTTGGGGTAGTTTTTGTCTTGAAAGACTTACGTTTTGCTTTCCCCAACTCACAAGAAGAACAAAGATGATCTTTAACGAATTTCAATTTGGCAAGGCTAGTCGCAATATCATACTTCGAAAGCAAGTTGATGGTATCGAAGTTTAGATGTGAGAGACGACGATGCCATAACCATGCTTGTGACGATGAAGCTTTAGCCATTAAGAAAATTAGATTAGAAGTGAATGTGTCTTAAAGAGTGATGGAATATAGATCTGAGCTACGAGAACATGTGAGTAGATAATTTCCCTTTAAATCACAGATGTAACATGTAGACTTCCGAAAAGCAACTTCCAAATCTGCATCACAGAATTGACCAACGAAGAATAAATTATGGTTTAGCCCTTCGACGTAATAAACCCATGTGATAGTTATGTTTTTAAACATTTGTTCCGACTCGTTGATTAATTTGTATGACCATCGAGGTGGTTTTTTACCTATTTCATTTATGTTTATTCCAATAGATTTTTTTTCGCGCTTAGGATTAGTTAGAATTGCGTTCAATGAAAACTTTAACCTATTATTTGAATCAATTTTTACTTGTTTTTTTCTTCTGATATTTCCGTTTTCTGTTCAGATTCTGGAAAAGTAGGATAAGGAAGAAGGATATCGTGAATTTGATTTATTTCAGAGGGCTCTGTGCAATTTTCTATCGAAGTTTCTTTTCTGATTGAAGATGAAAAAATTTTCTTCATTCTTCCACAATACATCCCATTTAAAAAGGGATCATACATTTTAATTAGGAAATTATTTTTGTTTTTTTCTCAACATTACATAAATTAACTAGGAAATTCTTTTTGTTTTTAGTCTTCGCATTACACAATCTAGTCTTTGTTTCAAGTATATTTAGAGAAAGAAATAATGTCTCTAAAGCCTCGATTATATATAAATTCATTATTTAAGTTCTTATTTTTCTCTTTATGGTATAAGCCACTGCTATATAGTTCATCAGGGGGACAGTTTTTCTAATGTAGATATGGATATCCTTTTTGCTAGAATTTCCCAAAATTAATGTCGAGGAGATCGATAAAAGATATGGGTCGTTACTGTAGAATAAATGGGTGCTACGAAAGTCTGAAGGTACTACTAAACTTGGTAAATTTTTAAAGGAAATTTGCATCTTTAAGTAGCAACTTTTCCACTTAACTTCGATGATCGGAAGTATTTGTCCACGTGTTTTTTTTACTTAAATTTTTATATGTAATAATTTATTATCTACGTAGTGTTAGAAGGCAAATGAGCAACTAGCTGTGTCGTTAGTCTTTTTATTTTACAAAACTAATCTTATGAAAAATCACATTTGTGGATCTAAACGTCACAACATTACTGTTCATAACATGTTGAACTTTATTAAGTAGCTCCACCGCCTCATGTGTAAGGAAACCAAATGTATCAAACGCGAAAGAAATAAACATGTGTTGAGTTTCAATGCATATTTTCTCGTCTTTTGTCACTTTGCATGAGGCGGCTTTCAAAGCAGCATGACCCACTGTAAAACCCCGACTACTCAACCTCACAAGAGAAGAGACCCCGGTCAGATCCACGCAAACATGTTTCCCTCCAACCTATTCAATAACTAAAACGTCAGCCGGTCTGAGTATGTAATTTTATAGTTTTTCATCATTCGGAGGTTTTCTACCTAATTTAGCTTTCTTATGTTTTGGTTAACTTTCAACTTTTGTCTTGGTTCTTTTCTTCGTTAGTGTAGGTATTCGGCTTAGTTTGTTCGGAGTTTCTTCATTGTATTTTAATTGTTAGTGCATACTAACTCTCAATGTGTCGCTTTTCAACAAAAGATACGGTAGAGCTAGGACAGTTATTGTATGAGGTCTACCCAGTGCTAGATGCAGAGGCGCATAATAGATCGATATGAACATTATGAGTTGTCCCGTAATAAAACCAATTGTTGCTGATACCTTCTTCTCAGTTCCTTCTTCCATAACGTGAGCTCGGAGAAGGAAGAGATAGAAGGGTCCTATGGAGAATGTGGTCAGAAATCCATAATAGAGTCCGACCACAACGACCGAATTGATTTTCTTCATGCATAAGGATACTAGATTACCTAGTAGAAAAGATTTCAAAATCATCACAAACCTCCCTTTTTCTTTTCTATT
>BQNB010045356.1:0-42268 GCA_026074375.1 Tanacetum coccineum
AAAACAGTATTTACAAGGATAAGGACTTAGCAACCGTGTACTCAATAATTAACTTATGTTAAAACAATAATGTACTAAAAGTGAGTACATACAAGGTAGACTAAGGCGATTTGGGTGTAACGATTGGTTTAAAGGTTACAATGCTCTTCGTTAATAGTCCGGCTTAACTAGAAAATTACGAGAACCGTAAGAAAGGATAGGTTCGGAGGGTTGTACTAGGGGTATCCTGCACTAAAAATGAGTGCATGGTAAGGGTGTGGGATAGTTATATTGTAACACCCTGCCTTACTCAGACCACAATATTGTCCGCTTTGCCCGTAGGCTCATGGCTTTGTTTTTGTGGACCTCGTGTGAGACTTCCTAGTAGGTCACCCATACTAGTGCTACTCTCACACGAGCACGCTTAACTGCCAGTTCCTAAGAAACCCACTCACAGTAGACCACAAAACGCGTTGTGTCATTGTAAGGCGAATGTTATCTTATGAACCCAGCATCTCTTCAGGCCTCAGCTCATAGGGGTGAGTCATCTAACTTCTTCTTCCTCCGAGATAGCAGCTCTTGCTCAGCAGATGATCAAAATGAGAAAAGATATGCTTCAGATGTACCGTTCAAATCAACAAGTTAATTCTGTGACTCCTAGCTGTGAGACTTGTGGTGGTCCACATTCTTTTTATGAGTGTCAAGCCGCCGGTGGCTACACTCAGGACGTATATGCTACCACGGGGAACTACAATTCAGGTGGTAATTCTTACCAACCTCAAGGAAACCGTGACCTTTTAAGCTATCGTTCTAACAATTTTCTTGGACCACCCGGTTTTAATAAGCAAAATCAAGGAGGTAATCAGAATTATCAAAACAATCAAAACAGAAACAATCAGAACCAGAACCATAATAGAAATAATCAAGGTCAAGGTTTTAATCACAACAGTAATCAAAATTTTAACCAAGGTAATAATTATAATAATCAAAATTATAATCAAAACCAAGGTCAAAATTACAATCAGAATCAAGGTCAAAACAACTATCAATCCACGAATGATATGTTGAGGAACTTTATTATGACTTCTGATTCTAGGATTCAAACCTTGACCAATGAAATGGCAGAGTCCTCATAGTGCGTTGCCTAGCAACACCACACCTAACCCTCTAGCGGATATCAAAGCAATTACCACACGGAGTGGTGTTGTTTTAGCTAAACCCTCAGTTCTACCACCTCCTCTTTCTTCTTCTTTTAAGGAGGTGGAACGAGACCCGGAGACGATCACGAACCATGTACTCACCGAGAGTACCACTAGAGTCCTACCTCTGGTAGTCCAGCCATCTCCTGCTCCTAGATCTTCTAAGCTTCCTCCTTCTTCCTCTTCTAGACCTTCTGAGATTCCTCCTCCTCCTACTTCTTCACCTTCTAAGCTTCCTAAAAGGAATCCTCATCAACCTCCAATTCCTTATCCCTCAAGGTTGAATAAGGAGAAGCTTCAAGACAAGTCTGATATTCAAGTCCATAAGTTCTTGCAGATGTTCAAGAAACTTCACTTCAATATCAGTCTTGCAGACGCTTTAGCTCTTATGCCAAAGTATGCTAAAATGTTAAAAGATCTCCTTTTCGATAAGGAGAAACTATTAGGATTGGCAAATACTTCTCTGACTGAAAATTGCTCAGCGGTCCTCTTTAAAAAGTTACTAGAAAAACTTGGAGAGCTTGGGAAATTTCTCATTCTATGTGACTTTCCTAAGCTTGATAAATGCATGGCACTAGCTGATTTAGATTCCAACATTAACCTCATGCCACTCTTTGTATGGAAAAAATTGATGCTTCCTAAACTTATACCTACTTGCATGACCCTCGAGCTAGCTAACTGATCTGTTGCTTACCCAGCCGGTATAGCTGAGGATGTTTGCGTACAAGTAGGTAAGTTCACATTCCATGCTGACTTCGTTGTCATCGACTACAATGTCGATCCTCGTGTTCCCCTTATATTAGGGAGACCCTTCTTGAGGACGACTCGTGCTCTAGTCGATGTATACGGAGAAGAGCTTATTCTAAGAGACGGTGATGAAAAATTGATCTTTCATGCTGATAGTACTTCGAAACATCCTCAAAAGCATGGAAATGAGTCAATTAACATGATTAATTTCATTGACATCACATGCGAGGATCATTTTTATAAAATGTTAAAAACTAAGAAATCAAATCATCCTTTTAGTGGCAGTACCACTTCTCCTTCTGATTCTTCTCCTAGTCTCACACCTTTTGAGACTAGTGATTCTCTTCTTGAGGAGTTCGCCGATGAACTCGCCGATGAACTCGCCGATGAACTCGCTCTCATTGAGCCATTTCCACCGGGAAATAAGGACGATAATTTTGATCCTGAAGCTGATCTTAGAGAAATTGAATATTTACTGAACCGAGATCCGTCAACAGATTCTTCACCTACGACTGATATTGATATTATTGATCCCATTCTCGAGAGGTTCACCGATGAACCTGCTCTCGTTTACTCATCTCCATCGGGAGATGACGATGATGATCTTTTTGACTTTAAGTCTGATAATGAAGAATGGAAAAAGCTTTTGTACGGTGACCTTTTTGATAACACCCACTCAGAAAATAAAAAAGACATAGATTTAAACATGGAGTGCTTAATTGATGATATGGATGATGATTTTTTCCCTCTTTTACCCACAAGTGACTCGACTCTTCCTTAGGAGTCATCTGAGTCATCTAAGATTGCTACTTTGTTATCATCTCCCTTCATAAATGAAGACAAGGTGTTCAACCCAGGCATACTCATTTTGGGTGGAACTCAGATTTTCAATGATGAATCAAAAGATAAGGATTTAAAAGTGAATACCTCGTCTGAGGCATTTTTAATTCTTGGGGAACGTAACTTTCTATCTATCTCTTCTGATCAAGAACTCCTTTTTCACTTAGAGTTATCTATGACTGAAACTCCTTTTTCACAAAGTTTTCAATCCCGGGATACTCATTTCAAAAAGAGTTCACTCTTTCACTCTGGGATTATCTCATCAGACCTATGAAACTTTCAAGATCGTTAATGTTCATCCAAATATTTTGAATGAAAGTCTGATGAAGATTTTTTCGTTCTTCTGTTTTTGCCCCAAGGATAAAGGAATTCGGGGAGAGTCAAGCTAGAGACTCGTACAAAAACAAGCGCTTCTCGGGAAGCATCGGAGCTGGTCTAATCCTCAAACCTAGGTGGCTATGTTGACCCGCCTCCCCTAAACCACCCTGTCAAACCCTAATCCACATCCACCTATCCCTAAAAAATGTTGTTAAAAAATAGAAAAAAAGTACTCAATCTACAAATCGATCATTAGTTCTGTTGTCCTACTGTGCTACGTTTGTTTTGTTACCAATACACATGTGTGTTTGTTATCACACCCTACGTCTGATTGTTCCCATTAAACAACAATAAATGTTGCTCATCTCCAAAAGTTGTTGATGTTTCTAGCAGATCAAGAGTTTATCTATGCAATTTAAAGTTTATTAAATAAAAAAAGTTATATTTATTTTATTGTTTATTTTTATTTGTGTTGATGATTTGTGCTAGGTCACAGATCCACACGATTTTCTGTTTATTTTTATTTGTGTTGGTAATTTGTGCTAAGGTCACAAATCCACACGCTTATTATTTGTGTTAGTGATTTGTACTCTTTTACTCATGTAAAACGATGTAATATATTACCTTACGTTTGTTGGTTAGAGCATGCTACTGTACATAGGATTTATTTATGCCATGGTTGCGGTTATCTATTCTATGCATAACGGGTCCCTCACCACCTTACCTACTGGTTGGTGATCAAACGGATTCATATTTTCCCTTAATGAAACTTCATATACATTTTTGTTCCTGTGACTTCAGGAAACAATGACAATGTTGATCAGGGATGATGTTGAGAAATTGAGCAAGTTTAGCTCAGCGAGTGGCCAATGCAATCGAGCTATGGCCCATTATAGACAAAAAACCAACATGGCCCGTAAGTCAATAAGCCAGACCGATCAACAAGAATGCAAGTAGCAATATTTCTATCATAAAGAAAGGGGATGGTAACCAAAATGGCAATGTACGTGTAAAGGCGGGATTGCACGATAGGTTTGCCACATAACCCGGAGTGTTAAGGAATCCTACTGCTGCTAAGAATCAACGAACTCACACCTTATGAGTGTGGAAGTCCAACACTCAAGAAAAATTTCCAAGAGTGAGTGTCCAATAGTGAAGATTCCAGAAATGTTTGACAAAAAGATTAGCACTCTTTCTGAAACTCCAGGACCTGAGAACCAGAGGAAGTTGAAGTACACTTCCAAGAACAATCAGAACCAACAACGAGCCAAACAAGAGCAAAATACTGGCTAAGCTTACACTGCAGTGCACGGAGAAAGAAAAATGTTATGGCGTGTCCAAGCCGTGTGTTCCCTAAAATGCAACTCATCATCATGAGGGTCCATGTGCCTCCAAAGCACAATGCAACATAGTTGCCATCTGGTCCGTAACTGTAGGAGACTACAAATGACAAATACACTAAAAACCAAAGAGGCACGAGGACAAGTCAAAAGATAAGTAGTTATGAAAGTGGGAATCAGGGGCACTACTAAGGGATTTTGCCCAAGCGAAAGAACCAAAGCGCATAAAACCAAATTGGAGTACTCGAAGCACATAGAGTTGGTGTTTACCTTAATAGAGAGGAAAGCCGATCAAGCCCCTAACAACCATACCGATAGATCAAAGCTTAAAAAGAAAGTTGTCCTCCGCTTTGCCTAATAAATCCTAAGTTGAAACTATCTTAGACAATTAGCTCCTTAGGATCTCGTTGTATTTTCCCCTTAAATTTCAGTTGTACGAATTGATTTTAAATTATCCATCAAATATCATATTATGAGAATTTTGTTAATATTAACTAGGTTCCTTACTACTCTTACGAAACTACTCTCAACGAATATCATAAAAATTATAACGCTATTTTTGACGAAAAGTGAGCAATGCTCGTTAGTCCTCAATTATACATGGCCTGATCAACTATGATAATTTCAGGAAGATTACAAAGTGCCTGTGTTGAGAGTACACTCTAAAAATCTCTTGTTAATGAAACAAAAATTTCTACTTATATCAGTTAGTGTGTGATTCATATAAAGACGTTTACTTTTGAATCAAAATTAGTAACCATATTAACTAAGCAACCTTCACTCGTCTTACAATAAAGTTGGCATCATCTATACCAATCCTAAGCCAGAACCAAGACACAATACTAGTCGCCCTAAGACAATTTCGCAAACGAATATGCTCGCCATTAGATGAGTTTACTAAATCACCCATTCAACTAAACTAATCTTTAGAACTTGTAGTTCCGAGCTAAATCTATGGGATGGTGGGCAAACATACCAAGCGGTCATTGTGAGTGCCGAGAAGATTGCCCGCATTCCGGAAATGAAACCTTAATCATACATGATGATGGAAGTAATCAGGGAAATGCGACACGATTAAATATCATTTCGTGTACTAAAATGCAGATGTACATGCAAAAAGGATTTCCTATCTTTTTGGCACATGTTACTGCAAAGAGGTTAAGATACGTCGAGAAAAGAAGCACTTGAGGAAGTACCAATAGTTTCCGAGACTTTTCCCCCGCAGTATTTACCTGAGGAACTTGCCGGTCTTCCTCCGACTGCGACAAGTTGGAGTTCAAATTGATTTTGGTACTCTGTGCTGCACCTGTAGCAACCGGGCACCTTTCGTATTGCGCTTCAGAGAATGAAAGAAGTTATCTGGAGAACTGAAAGAGCTGTCCGATAAAGGCTTTAAAGACCCAGATCCTCACCCTGGGGGAAGCTCTGGTTCTTTTTGTCAAGAAGAAAACGGATAAAATTCCGGATTGCATTGATTACCGGGAATGAATAAACTAACAGGAAGAACCGTGATCTGCTCTCCACGATTGATGATCATTAATTGATCAGCTACAAGGTCGATGTCTACTCGAAATTGACCCTAAGGTCAGGTTATCACCAAGAGGATTCGAGAAGGAGACATTCCAAAGACATGCCTTCAAACTCATTATGCCATTAATAATTCAAGTTATGCCGTTTGGATTGACAACCGCACCTTCGTATCATGTACCTTATTAATCGTGTATGCAAACCATTCTGGATAAATTCGTGATTGTCATTATTGACGATATGCTGATATATTCGAAGAATAAAAAAAAGAACATAAAGAACACCTTTAACAAATCTTAGAATATGCTTAAGAAGGAAGAGTTGTATCCCAGTTTTCCAAATGTGAATTTTTGGATTTCTTAATGGTACATTCCACGTCCCTTGATCGATATGAAGGAATCAATGTAGATCCAGCCAAGATTGAATCCTTAAGGATTCGGAACCATCTCCTAAGTCACCACTGAGATTCGTACAAATTTTAGTCTAGCTGGTATTACCGAAGATTAATTGAAGGTTTTCAAAATCGCCAACCAATGACTAAGCTTACTCAAAAAAATGTCAAGTTGAGTAGGGGGATAAACAAGAAGCACGTTTCACTGTTGAACGCTAAAGTTGTGCAGTGGCCCCAATCCTTGCCTTACCGAAGGAAGCGAAGATTCATCCATACTGCGACCTTCCAAAGAAGGTTTGGGCGCTTGTTGATGCAAAGAGAAAAGGTGAATTCTTATGCATCACCCAGTTGAAGATTCATGAGAAACATACAACTCAGATATAGAACATGAGCATGGTGTTCGCTCAGCAAAGATCTGGATGACATTATTTAAAATGGAAAAAAAGTGTACTGTGTTCACCGATCACAAGAGTTTGCAACACATTTTAGATCAAAAAGAGTTGAACATGATGCAAAACGCCGATGGTTAGAGTTGCTTAAGTGATTACGATTGCGATATTCGTTATCACCCGGGGAAAGCCAATGTCGTTGCTGATGCTTTGAGCAGGAAAGAACGAGAACCACCGTTAAGAGTTCGAGCCTTAGTCATGACTATTAGCTTGGATCTTCCCAAACAGATCTTAAATGCTCAGACTGAAGCGCTAAACAGAGAACATTAAGATTGAAAGACGTTGGGGGAAATGTTGATTGAAAATGAAATTCCCAGAACAATTAAGAACAAAAGTTAGAACCACATACGCGATGAAACCTAAAGCCCCAATGTCAGAGTTGGCTACCTTGTTATGGCGATTTGCGGACTGTAATCATGCACGAGTCCCACAAATCAAAGTACTCTATACATCCGGGTTCTGACAAAATGTACCAAGACATGAAGAAGCTATATTGGTGGCCCCAATAGAAAGCCAAATAGCCACTTTTGGTTTAGCAAGTTGTTTGACCTGTGCTAAGTCAAGCCAAACTCAAAGGACCATCAGGGATTGTTGGTACAACCCATGATACCCGAATGAAAAGTGGGACAACATCACAATGGATTTTGTCACCAAGCTTCCTAAGACTCCCAAGGCTATGACACAATATGGTGATCAGACACGCTCAGCTAGTCTGCGATCTTCACAATCGACCCAGAAGAGACTTATCCTTTGATAAACTTGCAAGATGTACCTAAAAGAGGTGTCACCGAACATTAATAACCTGTCTCAATCATTGTGAATCGCGACCCAAATTCGCATCAAAATTTCTGGAGGTCACTTCAAACGTTTTGGGTACTAATTTGATATGAGTACTACGCGTATCATCCACAAACAACGGCAAAGCGTAGAGAACCATTCAAAAACTCCGAGGATATGCTGCGTGCTTGCTGCAATCGACTTTAGAAAGGGTTGATAACAATTCCATTAGTTCGAGTTTGCATACAACAAGGTAGCTATCTTACCTAGCATCAAGGCCGCACCATTCGAAAGCCACTTTATGTCGAAAGTCAGCGTTCTCCTATTGTTGGACTAAAGTAGGAAAGAAGCTCAAATACCGTCCAGAACTGATTCAAGAGACCACTGAAAAATCATCCAGATCAAAGCAAGATCAAGCTGCTCGGATCGACAAGAAGAGTTGCGCTGGACATGAAGCGTCAACATGGAATTCCAATCGGGAATAAAGTTTATGCTTAAAAGTTTCACCTTGGAAAGGTCTACGTTTGGCAAACAGGTAATTAAACCCCATATATGTTGACCCTTTCAAGGTATTAAAAAGGTGAGAAGTTGCCTACAATCTTGACCTTCCAGAAGAATTAGCAGAGTTCATATACATTTCAAGTTATCGTATTTGAAAAGTGTCATGCCGACGAACAATTAGCCGTTTTGTTTGGATGGACTTCATCTTGATGACAAAAAGCTTCATGTTGAGTAACCATTAGAAATAGTGGGCCGTGAAGTAAACGGTTGACGAAGTCGGATCCACTAGTTCAAAGTTTGGATGGAACTCCAAGAGAGGTCCTGAAGTTCACTGTGGAACTAAGACCAATTCAATAAGAAATATCCCCACCTCTTCACCAAGCCACACCGTCGTCAAGTGCTGCATCGTGAGCGTGAGGACAAGCTCGTTTAATGGAACTCTATAACAAACCCTAGGTTTTTCAAGTCATTGACGACGTCGATAAATCCCACAATGTACCGTTTGTATAGTAAGCAATTGCTTTAAATCATAAAATGTTAAGCTAAATCGCGTAAAGCTAAAAAATAGCGTTCAATGTAAACGGCAGTCAAACAATTAAATGGTTACATCAAACAAGGGTTATGTAATTATTTGAGGGATAATTATTAAATTTGTTCATTTTATTTTTATCGATACCGTAAGTGTATACGTTTCTCGATAAATTTTGCTTTAGGCACTTCTTGAACCACCAAAACTTTCTACGCTCTCAAAAAAATACCACATTTATATCCCGAATACATAAATTTACTCAAATATATAACAAATATATTGTTATGCTGATTTTAGCATAAATATACAAAACGCTTCCACTTTGGTCAAATGAACACCATACTTCATTATACCAAACACCATACTAGTCCAATCATGTCTCTTTGACTCCTAAACCCAATCCCTAAGACCATGACCCACCTTTAACCCTTACCTTTCTCCTTGACGACTCCTATACCTTAAATACAGTACTACTAGAAAGAAAACTCATACAAGCAAAAACTACTTTCACAAAAATCAAAGCATATACAACTCTCTTTGCTCACATATAAGCCACCTCACACACCCCTTTTAAAACAATCCAACAAAATATTATTCAACCTACATACCAATCTATACACCATCTATATAAGTCATTCAAAGGTGTTTCCAACAATTGATCACCATTTGGCAAGTATTAATCAAGAATCAAGATTTGGTTTTTAATTGGAAACAAGGGTTTTTCTTAAGTGCAACTTGGTTTTAAAGGGCTAAACAAACGGGTTAGCATTCTTTCTCACTCATACATCAAACCCTAAGTCTTCTAAATTCCTTATACTTTTATATTATCATTATTTCAGTGTAATATTGTATTTATGGCTAAAGCACCACTTAAGACTTTGAATATGTAAAAATGGGTTTTACAATGTTCTTATGCAATTATACACTTTTTTTTTATGTCATAGTGGTCATATAGATCATGAAACATGGATCTATTAATTATGAAATTATGTTATTAAGTATAAACATGGTTAGTTAAAATTAGGTTTATAAAGTTAATAAAACAAACTTTTTATAAATCAAAACACTTGGATAATAAAGGGTTTTATTTCGTGTTTCATACAGTAGGTAGAGCAATATAAAAAGAATAAACGCCTCATGACGATTCCCAAAATTATAAAAACCAAAAACCGATTTACAAACGAAAAAGATAACGTTAATTACAAGTTTAACAACGAATAATACCTGTTTTTATAAAAACTATTTTATAAAATACTATTCATTAACAGCACTTCAGTTTTAAAACATCAAAAATAAAGATATAACTTTTAATTACGAGATCGTACACTAAAAGACTCGCTAAAAATACGGAACTAAAAGGAATAAACTACGACATTTTCATAATATAAAGTTAATAAAAGTAATTTTATAAACTATGAACAGTAAAATACTATTCATACACAGCGACCCAAACCTTTCTAAAATATAATAAAATCTTTTAATAACAGAGACGCTACTCGAAGGAATCACAAAAATCGGGTCATCTTAAACGAATAAGTTATTATTACGATTACGATTACCTAATTAAAACCTAAAAACGACTAACTAGCTGTCGTCGAACAGTAATAACCTATTCATCGCAGAATATCAAAAACTTAAAATTTAATATTTGATCACATAGAAATCGTCTTACTACTAAACTGGCATAAGAAACGACAAAATCGGCTAAAACGCAAAAGTTTTATGCCTAGTTTAACTAAAACGGTAATTATAACGTTTTACTTATTAAAACGTAATTTTATAAACCAAAACCATTAGTTGGTGATTGACTATATAGAATTATATGCGGTAACAAAGAACTATATTACTAGGAGTTTTCATAATGAGGCCTCTTCGGATGCGTGTCGAACGATTGTTGGATTACGATTTAAAGTGTCCTTATCTCTTTATCGACAACTCATGCCACGACCTCTTCGATTATGATAGCCGAAAAACGATAGTACATGTAACAACTATAAGATTATATTCAGTACTCGGTACTTAATACGACCTATGATACTTTAGATGTTGCATTCGATCTTTTACTGTGACGCATATCTGCGATATGTTGGATTAACCAAAACTCAAGGTGAGTTCATACCCCCCCATATTTTACGATTCAATGATTATAATATGGGGTGGAAACAATCTCTTTTTTACAAACTGGACGCAAGTATTGAATACACGTTTGCCTAGTAGCGATAAACCCATTTTAAGCCCACTATCATGAACTGTCAATGTGCATAGATGTAGTTGGGAATATACATATGTGAGCGCTCGAATGTTATTTAATAATCTATTCGTGAAACTGACCTCCCCAGTTCGGGTGACTAGCTATCACCGGCATAGAATGAACGATATAGCAGTCGAATTTGGGATGTTTTCGGTTACAACATCATTGCGGGCTATAGCAATATTAATGGGCGAACAAAACTGCGAGCTTCAGTGTCATGAGCTTAAGTAAATGTAATCTAGTTTTTGTGAGCGTGCATGTGTTGCATTATCACTAAAAAGTCTTGCGATCCTACATATTATGATTTATAACCTTAAATCAACCACATTAATGTTTGACGTTTTAAGCAATGTTTCATAGAGCAATAGGCAGATCCAGGGATGCATTGGGTTACAGTTAGGATGCTCGCTTAAAGATTAATAGGTGCATCCTATTTTGGGAAATGTTTTGTCAACTTTTGTAAAATTCAAACAATGAACAAGTAAAGCTATATGTTTTTGTATTAAGTCTTTCAATTAAATCCAATGTAGCAATTTAAATGCCTTTTTGTGTCGTTCTTAATATATCTGTGCCTAATGATCTTGAAGTAACACGCCCCGGACCCTTATTCCGCTGCGACCCTATTTGGGGGTGTTACAGCTTTCCCCTTATCTTTCGAGACTAAGCGTTTGCAAGACTTTAAAATTTTGCAAAGAACGAAAAATGGTAAAGTTGTAATAAATTAGAATGCTAAGCTGGAGTATTGGATCTCTTTAGAGCTCATAGAGGTAATGTGGCTTTTTGCTCTCATCAGCTTAAAAAAATCATAAAAAATGAAATAATTTCATAAAATAAAGTTGATTTGGTTTTCTGCGATTCTTAGTTTAGATCCTTCATATAGATTTCCTTAGTGGTGAAAGTAAGGTACACATCGAGTTCTGTCAGTATTGTAGGAAATACATACCGATTCATTGAACCAGGCTCGCTCCCGTTGTCTAGGTAGTTGAAAGACCGCAAGACTTGAAATTTGGCTATAAAATAAATAATAATAATAATATATAAACTGAAGCCGAAATAAGACCACTGTTTCCTGTCGGTTCGCTCCCGATGTGGCAGTCGTTTAAAGGGTGGAAGTAATAATAATAATAATCCGAGACTGATAAATGTTTGTTGTTTCCTGTCGGTTCGCTCCCGATGTCTCAACCTTCAAAAAGGTCGAGAAATTCCCCGAGGTCAAAATAATACTACTATTTCTGGTCGGTTCGCTCCTGATGTTGCAGTTGTTTAAAGGACCAAGGGATAATAATGTTGCAATAATAATAATAATAAAGCCAAATTTTGACTCTGATGTTATCTAAATAAAGCCTCCATCTCTGGACTCGTAGTTGAGTTGTTTCAGATGAAATATAAAGGATAACCCCTAAATCATGCAAAATTAGAACCTTAATGCGAACCTTATTCTCAGTATATCGTCTCTTTAGGAAATGATTTCAAACTAATTATGGTTTAAACCGGTCCCCTTTATAGTAATAAGACCTTAATATATTTAAATAAGTGATCTCGTTTCACATTATGTTTTCCGAATAAAATCCTTAAAGGAAATTAGGAATAAGGGAGCGAAAAGTAGTTGCGTTTACACAATTAGTATTTATGAGTAGTGTTAGCATCTAATCTTATATTTAGCTGTGATTTCATTTTAAGCTTGGTTTGGGGATTGTGAAAATCAAGGATGATGAACTCCCTTTCTTAAAGCCTTTTAAATAAATTTTATTAAAATTTTATACTTAGCATTTTATCTATTTATGAATAAGTGGTTAAAACGGGGGCGCTTTTAAAACAAATGATTTTAAATTCTCTTAATGAACCTTTTCTGTTCTTGTTTGATGTGAGGGGTTATTAAGTTAAGGGGGATTAAATTATTTCTTTCCGGACGTGTATTATAAACATTGCGTGTGGGACCAACAATGGCTAAGTGTGGGGGAATTTGATTTAGCCCCGGAAAACACTATAAAATGGACTAATAACCAATAAAATATGTCAAATTATATTGCAAATATGTTTGTATTGTGTTATTATGTCTTACAGGTACAAAGGATTGAAAACGAAGCAAAAACAGTAATTTTCGGGTGTCTTTTGAAGACGTTTTCACGTTTATCGAGATTCAAACGAACCCGTTAAAATCCCATGATCACACCGTTGGAAAGAGCATGAAATTACAAATTTAACGGTACCTTACTCGACCCCTGTACCTTTCTTATTTGAACCCTGTCACATTTTATTTGAACCTTTAGTTATTAAAAATCTGAACTGGGCCAAAAATAGGGTAAATACAATTTTATTCACCTTATATTATGATGCTACATAGTAGCTCAGTTGGTAAAACGGGTTGAGTTAAACCCTGGACCGAGAGGTCTCAGGTTCGACTCCCCGTTTGCCTAAGCTGAGGTATTATTAGCTCAGGCCACGTGGCCCACTCTTGTGGTGCCACGTGGCAACCCGACCCGCTCCAGACCCGACCCGACCAGACTACTATTTCGACCACCGTTGACCGGTGGTTGACTGGTGATCCGGCGGTGGTCCGGCAATGGTTCACGGTGGTCCGCCACCGTTAACCGTCGTTGGCCACCGTTGACCGCCTCTGTTGACCATCGTTGACCGCCGTTGATCGGTGGCTCCGATGACGCTGCCGGGACAGCTGGCAGGCCACGTGGCACCACTCAGGTGGTGACACGTGGCGTTCTAATCATTGGTACTAGGTTGCAGGTTCGGGTACGAGGTAGCTGGCTTGGAGGTTGGTTCGGGAGGCTCAGAGATTGGTTCGGTTGGCTCGGTTGTTAGCTCGAACACCCGAGCCAACAATGGTATATTCTGGAAGGGTACGTGGCACACGGTTATTGGTGGATCTATGTAATGACAGACAGGCATCAACTGTAATACTAGGAAACGATCCTGAGGCTATAGTAGCCAATCATTAGCAATTATTGAGGCGGTGGAGGGACTAAAATTACAAAAACACCCCCAGTTGGAGTTGGGCTATAAAAGTGGACTTCCAGACCTCATTTTCGGGGTGTAGAATTAGTGTAGGATTTAGAAATTAGTTTAGTTTACTCAAAAAATAGTTTAGCTTATTTTTAAGTTTTTGCTTATTAGTTCTTATTGTAAAAGTTGTTTCAGCTTATTGAGCTTATTGTAATCATCGAATCTTAGCTTATTAATGGAAGTTGAGGTTGGTTAAAAGTGCTTATTCTCTTGTGGCTTATTCTTACCTTTCTTTACTTTTTCTCTAGCTTATTTTCGAATAAGCTAGCTTATTGGCTTATTGTTGCTTCTAGCTTATTTCTTTTTTCGAATAAGCTCTCTAGTGGCTTATTCGATCTAGATCTAAGCTCATATAATCAATATAAGCTTTGGCTTATTCACTTTTCTTTCTCTTTTGCTTATTGCTTATTCTTAGCTCGATTCGAATAAACAAAAGGGTGTCATGAGTCTTCTACTCGACTTATTCATTAAGTCTTGAGCACCCTTATTTTTGAGAGCTTATTAGTTAGTTTAGTAGTTTTAAAAACTTATTAGTAATAAAAGTCTTGTTTGCTTATTTGCTTTTCCAAACTAGTTTTTGAGTGCTTATTTAGTGTAGATCTAGTTCGGTTTTATGTGGCTTATTAGCTAGGGCTTATTCGAAGGTTTCTTAGAGCTTATTTGAGGTTACGGCTTATTTGTAAGCCTTTAATCTTCCTCCTTTCTTCGAAATAAGCTTTGATAGCTTATTAGCTTATTAGATTTAGATTTTTAAAAATAGGTCTAGTGTTTCAAAAATAGCTTATTTGTTTAGATCTCTTAGCTTCTAGCTTTTTCTATTTAAAAATACTTCATATTTTGGAATTAAAGCTTTTAGCTTATAGCTTATTTGTCCTAAACTTTTGCTTGTCTTATTGTTGATAAAAACTCATTCTACCTCTTTGGCGTGGAGCTTAAGGGTCTTTTAAGCTTATTTCTTAGATAAAGTTTTAAGCTTTTTGAGTATTTATCTAGCTAATTAGTGAATAAAGTTCATACCTTTACTAGCTAATTAGTTATTTAGATATTAATTAAGTTTTAAGCTTTAGATTTTAAATAAGTTTATTAGGTCGGGTGGTTTTATATCCGATTCGGTTCATCATTCGGTTCTATCTTCTTTCTCTTTTCAATTCTAGTAGTTTAGATTTATTTAGCTTAAAATGATTATGTTTGCTTATTTGTTGATTAATATGCTTAGTGAGTAGTTTTCTTTTATGCTTGTTAAGTGATTAATTGTTTAGTGAATTAATTGTGATTATAAAAGTGAAAATATTGATTAGTGATTTTCGGATTACTTAGATTAGTGTTTTGGTTATTCGAGCGGGCAAAAGCCGTAAGAATAATTAGGCATTAATTTAGTAATCGATATCTTGACAAAAATTATTTTTAATAAAAACCAACGTTGTGAGAAGATAATTTATTTGAAAGATATTGATTCATCGATAAGGACTTAATGTTAGGATTTATGTTTTCCTAATTTAGTACCGACGGTACAAATAGTTAGTACTGATAGTTATAGTTAGTACTGACGGATACAATATATAATATATATATATATATATAAATAAGATATAAAATAGGGGACCCTTCTTTGTAGAACCATTTTTTTGTACAGAACCTACAACCCCTTTTAAACCAATTAGAATTTAGTATCATTACTTTTTTTATTTAATTCAAAAGGGTATAATAATCAAAACCCATTTTGACTTTTTTTTGAATTTTTTTAATTAAAAAACGTTTTTAAAAAACCATTTAATTTTCGAAATTAATTTTTTTAATTTTATTTTATATATATTTTTTAGTATATACTGTTTTCAAAAGAAAAAAAAATGAGTGCATATATGTTTTCTTTTAATATTATAAATTCCATGTTCTAGTGTACATTTTTAAATTAATATGGTCATTACACATATGTTTCTTGTGCACATTCTTTAATCTTCAAAATTTATAACACAAAATATAGACAAAAATTGATATCAAATGAAATACATTTCAAATACAAATAACAAACCAAAAACATAAATACATAAACAAAATTTGATGTCTAATGAAATACATTAGAAATATAAATCAAACTTTATCCATGTTGTTTAAAAACATGTGTGCACTCTTCGAAAAACATTTGTGCACGTTTCACTTTCTCTCTCAAATTTATTAGAACATATGAGTACCCTTGCAAGAACATATATGCACGCCTTTCGATAACATATATGCAGAACTTCTAAAATTACAAGTGCCTTTGTTGATCATCTTCATCACACGTCGTCTTTTCTATGATTGAGTCATCCCCTAAAAAAACAAAAAAAGAATATAGAACTAATTATATCAAATAAGCTTAACAGCTAAAAGAACACTTATGCACTATTCATATATAGTGACTTAACTGTGGATTACGCTAATTCAAAAAAAACTATGGATATATAATTTCCACATAAAATCCTAAGAAGATCATTTTTTTCAAACAAGAATGTTATTTGGCATTTGAACAAGAACTTAGAATGCTTTGTGTGTAAAACAAAATGATGGTTCAGAATGACAAGGTCTTTCTAAGCATGTGTGATCAAGGCCTGTATTCCATTGGATACTAAAAGCAAAAGATTTCCTACATAAAAATGAATTAGTGCTCACTGTAGTTAATCATAGATGTAATTTCTGTATGCTAGATCAAGGCGAAATCAAAATTGTGAAAAGACATAGCATACGAACAAATTAAAAAATAAATAACTAATGCATTATTGGTAGCTAATGACCTATAAAGTTTACAAGGTTTGTAATTATATATGAACCATAACTAATCCTAAACAGTGTTGTCGGCTCAATTCAAATAAATATTGACCTCAATCTTCAGGCTTCAGTCGGTGAGGATGAGTTCTTAAACACTAAGACTATTTAACCGTTTCAATGACACTTTTCATTGGTGCGTACCTCAATAGATTCCAGACAGAACATCACCTCTAGTTTTTATTATTGTTTAAAACAGAAGGCCATTGTTTACTGGTTGACAATGCCTGTTGGACTCAATTAAAGCCATTGACATTCCAACTCTACTTAATTGGCAATGTACCATATATTATATCATATAACTTTCGAGTCATGATTGGTAAGAGGAAGAGATATATATACTTACATGATTTAGATTATATGACGTGTTATCCAATCGAGCGCCCAAAACAAGTAGGGTAGAATCGGCGACTATGTAAGAGGAAGAGATATCGATGCATTTATTTTTTCTCATAAGATACTTGCTCGATCCAAAGAGATCGATGATGTTTATTTATTTTTCTGGCAGAAATCTAGATCTAGAGAAGGAGGCGGCATATAGGTTTGGGTTGTGGTTTTTAGGTTTACAGATATGGAAAAGAAAGAGAAGAGACGGCAGTTTTTGTGTGCCGAATGAGATCTAAAACAATAAATGATAGGGGCTAGTTGTTATTTTTGGTGTTGGTTTTCACTTTTTTTCGGATAATATAAAATACCGGTTTTGCCCTTAATTTTTTTTTCTAAATTAGTTGTAGATATTTACAAAAAATGACATACTGCATGATATAATGTTACATATACCATTATTAGAGGTAAAAATGTTGGTTCTGGTTCAAAAAAAAAAAAAATAAAAATAAAGAACAAAAAAAAGTGGTTATGCAAAAGAAAATGCCAATATATAGATATATATATATATATTATAATATATATTATAAATATATATATATATAAAAGAGGAGTAGGGATTCCAGTGGAATAAATTAAATATGAAGTGGTGGAGAAGTGACTAAAATAGACATATTTGAGATTGCAACTCGACTGTGGCATTAGATGCATTTCTAATTCATTTAGATTGCTCATTTTGAGTTGTCTGTACGTTAACTTGATGTGTAGTGGTGCAATTGATTTTTGATGATTTCGGCACATGCAGAGGAACAAAAAAATAAAAAGCATCTGTATATACGTATATGCATCTAATTAAAAGCTTGAAAAAAACACATTTATGATGCGGTTATAATGCATCTATGAGTATAGAGATGCATCTAATTAGTCGGTGCGTCTCGGATATGCGGTTTATGTTACTTCTTATCCTTTTATTTAAGAAAACTTCTTATTTGATTCCTAACTCCATATATGTATATATGTATATATATGTATATATGTGTGTACTTATTACTGTGTGTGTAGTATATATAATATATATATATATATATATATCATTTCTTTATCTCTAATATAGAAGGATACTACATGCACTCATTGCAACTTAAATGGCCACATAATCATCAAAGAATGCCATCTCACCCACAATTTAATCCACGTCATCACCTTTTAAAGACACCTAAGCATTTTTTAATCCACATTGGCAGCTAAGAAAGCTACCTAATCATTTAACATGCCACCTAGGAAGCATGTAATCCACGTTGGCATTTAAGATGACGTGGCATCAATTTAATGAAATCTTGAAAATTTTAAAATTTTGGTCCCTTACAAGATTCGAACATGGGACATTTGCTATATAAACAAGAGACTCAACCACCGGACCAAACTAGAAGTTGTGATAGTAAATTAAAAATCAAAATGTCATTATTTAATAAATTCTCAGTATTTTTATGTGATCAATTAAACACACAATCTGCAGTTTTAAATTTGAATTTCCCATTCCCATAAACTAAAACCCTAAAATTTCTCCCTATAATTCGCATTTTATATGAAACTAGCATTGAATTGAGAGTAAATACGGCAACTCAAATCAAATAAGAAATTAAAACGCACAATTCAAATGAAAATTAACTACCAAATCAACCCTATACAATCTCACCATAACACACGAGAGAAAGTAGAAATCAGCCACAAAAGATCACCATTCACCATCTACACCAAAAAATCACTGATCAAACAATTTTGATCTATCAATAATCTAAAAAGGCGTTTCATATCTCTATATAATACTCAAAACAACTACTTCATGAATGATGATAACAGAGACGTTGTTGAATAAGGTAATATGTTGATATTTTTTTCATTTATAATAATTAACCGTTTTTATTAATTTGTTTGTTTTGAGGATTAACTAAAGTATTTGCCTAATTTTGTATTGAAGATAGAGCTATATTACGATTTCATTCTTATGGAATTCTATATTGATTTTCAATGTTGAATGTTTAATTATGATTTATTCATTTTATCAGGGGTTTGATGAAAAATACGCCATATGTTCGATGAAACGCCTCAAAACAAAGGTATAATTTTTTTTGAACGAATTAAGTTTACCGGGTGCAAATCAGATATTTAACCTTTTAAATACTATACTTTTCCTTTTTGTCGTGAAAATTGTTACTCCAATAGTTTTGTTATCGTTTCTGTATAAATGTAAGAACTTGCATATCGGGTAATCCTATTTTGTTTTGTCCATGTGATCAGGTATTACATCTTCATTGAAGCCTGTTTGGGGACAAAACCAAAGTTGGGGTGCGGGTGACGGTGACCTGTATGTGCAGAACCCATATGTGTCATAGTAGCAGCAAAACCTGCAGCAGAAAATGCTCGAAGGTGACCTGAAGCTGAATTGACATCGGAAGCAAAGCGAAAGAAGGACCTCGAGTGCTAAGTACCACGTCAGACATTATTGGAGGTATGTTTATTGATGCAGGGTTTAGATTGCTTTGGATGTGGTTCGAAGAGTTAAGTATTTGCATAGTTTGGCACAGTCGAACTTAAAGTCGTATTATGAGACATGGTTGTTCTTATATTATTAGAAAAGAAGACAATGAAAATGGTGTCCAATTAGAGGAGGAAATGTGTCCTGTTTGTCAAGAAAGGCTCAGCAATCAAAACATGGTTTTTTAGTGTGGTCACACTACGTGTTGTAAATGTAAGTTTTTATTAGTTCATTAGCCTCCTATTAGTGTGTACATTGCTAATTTTTAGTACATGTTGTAAATGTAGTTCTTTAATACTATTTATCAGTGGGTACACCCAAAGCTGATAGTTAAGACCTTCTGATTCTTTTTTGCACCATATGTTTTTTTACTGAAATAATATGTATAAATTACATACAATTTGGTTATTTGCAGGTTTTATTGGGATGACTGAACGATGGATGAATCTACATGGGAAATCCCACAATAAATGGGTGATGTGCCCAACATGTAGGCTACATACGGAGTCTGGGAATGTTGCTTTTGTTGATGATATGTAAAATAAATCACCTGATGCTTTTGTTTCTACTTTTTGAAGATCAGAAGCATATGTGACTGTCAAAGGATCATATAACACAAAGGTATACATCCGAGTACATTTTTTAACAATGTTAATCAAATAGTTATAAGTTACACAAAATGTTTTACAAGTAGTATAAAGATCTAGACCAAGAATGCCAATGAACTGTGTTTTATTTAAAAGTAGTTTAAAGATATGTATAGTGAACTTAAAGCTTACGTTTTTGTTTTGTTGTTTGCAATAGGTGCCAAGTGAAAGTGATTTGGTGATAGGTAAAAGAAAAAAAATGTATGGTGTTAAGATCAAATGGAGCATAAGGAAGTAAAATAAGAAGAAAGCTTAAGCTTATAATTTCATAAATTGATGCTTTTCTAATAGTAAAAGGAATACAGGAGGCGGCTGCTTATGGTACTTTATTTTTTTATCCTATTACTTTTTAGTAGTTTTATCTATGTAATTATCTCTTTGAATATAAGAGTTGCAAATAATCATTGGCTAAAGCCTTTGTATCAAGATTACATATTACATGGTCAATTTTGGGACTTATATGATTGGAGAATGACAAGAATACACAATGATGTTATTCGACGGTTCAAAGCGGTGACATGTTTTCAATGCATATCCTTTGTTTTATTAAGCATTTTTCTAATGATTAGAATGGTTTATTACATTAGTTTTATATATTTACATGGTTCTTTGAGAATTGTAGTTTAGGTCCAAGCATAAAATGCCTTGAAACGAAATGACCATATGTAATATAATCAATAGATAACATACATGTATGTGATCATGAGAGGTAAATGGTTTTCAGAATGCTATAATCCACTAGGATTAGCGCATCGTTATTTTGTTTAAATGTATATATTTCACATATTAACGTGATTTTAACAAGCACTTTACTATTTTGCACTAACCTTACCATCATCGGCACCATTGTGGCCAAAAGTGTAAACCATTCCAAGCCAAAGCGTGTTGGAGTAGCAGTGTTGGAGTAAAAAGTTGGATTTTGCAAAGAAGCATATTACAATTACTATACAGCCCTCCATCATCTTACTTGCTAGGTCAGTCCTATGTTATTCTTGAAGTTAATTTTCCTTTAAAAACATTTATGTTCTAAAACTCCTTTGGTAGCTCAGTGATAATGGTCCTCTGTATTATAAAAGCCAAATGTCATAATTCGTCACAAAGTTACTGTGTTATTGGTCTGTAAACACTCACATGAATATTTAATTATGAATACACATAGTTCCATTATACATGATATATCTGCAATATTTAGGAAATGGGTTAAAAAACCCCTTATGCAGCCAACAAACATGAAATTATTCAATATTATACTTCACAAATTATAATGATGTGATTTAGAGCCTAATCACGTATAATTTAGATGTTCTTAAGTTTTTTATTGGTTAAAAAACCTCCACCTTAGACACAAATAATAGAAGTCACACAAATTAGTTAAATGAAACAGTAATATGCAATTTTACTACAAGCTTAAAAAATCAGGTATGTTGCATATGGTAGGAAACTTATTATAAGAAGTTGATCTTTTTGACACTAAATAATTAGTTATTGTAACTTCAAATAGGCAAGAATCAAGCATATAATGGAATTAGCTGCCCATTGCATATAGACAACATCACTTGCTTTGTGATTCACTCTGACAACTTATGAATTCATAGCTGGACTCCCATATCCAAAGGGTGCTTGCAGGCTTGGGACTTTACCCATGTTTTGTATTACACAATCATACTAGACACTGAGGTTGAAACTTTGGCAAAGTCAAACCCTTGATTCATCAGATGGTTCCTCACGTGCCTCTAATGTTGATATGTTACTGATGTATCGTTTACTACAGGTGCATATAACTTATTATTCACTTTATTGTCTCTAACTTATTATCTAACCGGGTATATTATTCATTTACAATTTTTTTTTCTTTTTGTGGAACAGAATACAAGTTTTGACATCTTTTTATGAACCAAGGTAAGTTCATCTTATTTGATTTTTTGTTTGCCCTCCATGAATGTTAACGTTAATGACACAAAGGTTTTGTGTAGCTTATCAGGTTTGATTGCCTTTGGTAATAATTGTTTGCAAAATACAAGTCTTAAAAAAACCACAACTCGAATATGACTTCTTAACCTTTGAGGTCATCCCTTAGTTTGATTCACTAGACATCAAAAGGGTAAATATGAGTCATATTTTTGGTTTCCTACAACTGAATTCGTTGATGTGGGCAGGGCTTAAAAATTCTAAATTTTTGGGTAGGAATTTATAGCCAGTTGGACCATAACCCATGCAGGCTCTAGAAATTAAAATTGACCTTTTTATTTTCGGTAGTGTATATAACACCTTTTTAGATAGAAAGTATCTAAGGTAAACACAAGTTGAATTATGCAACTTTTAAGCACATTTCATTCACATAATGTACTCATTAATGCTCAACAAAGAATGATTCATGTGTTTTCTATCAAGTAAATGGCATAATGCTTATTTAAGAAATGAAGTGATTGACATGTTACTAGACGCTTATGAAAGGGCTTATTTAGAGGGCGAACATATAAGTTGCAAAGCATGAGCACTTTCAATAAGCTGACACACCCTAACTTCATATGAAAAATATATATTAGTATAGGTTATGTAGTTAGATTTTTTTTTCTTTTGTATAAGAAAGTTGCTATTTACATATCTAAGCCACATATTATCTCACATAATACCTCACACGTCTTGAACGATGCTTGAACTCGCAGCCTTTTTGTTTGGTCACTCACATAGCGCTAGGCCAAAGGCCCTCTTGTGAAGAACTAATTGAGAAAATAAGTAGTAAGGCTTCAGTAGTGTGGTGAGATCATCAATTTACAGGTTTCAAGAGAATGAATACTTTTAGACGAATTCTCACCTACTTAATTTTTATCTTATATTATGATACGACCCATAACGGATAATATCAAGATAGGGCACCACTTGTAGCGGGTTCTAGCTCCTTAAGAATTAGGGATTAGGAAAAGAGAAGTTTTACTGAATGATATGATTTTCATTGATCCCAAATGTGGTATAAATACCAAAGGAGTTATACTCCTGTTACAACCCTAATGACATACTGATGGGCTAGCCCATGACACTTAACATGTAAAACCCCGTATTTAAGGTCACTACTTAACTCGAGCTTTACTTTTATTTTCTAAATTTTATAGAATTTATCTTATTACTTTTAGTCGATTTTATTAAAATCGTCGTTTTAATTATTTATGAGCCATGCTTAGAATTATTATTCGTCTTGAACCCTACGTAATTTAATTTTTCAGAGAAGTATCCCGATACATGTAGAACAATTTTTATCTTGTTCGTTTTTACTTCGTGATTCCGCCTTAACTTTCGTTATATTTTACGTTGATACCCGTTAGCCTCAAAACTACCCACCTATCTTAAAATTTATACCCTAAACAATAAAATTACTATTAATAAAACTAAAAATGTGGTAAGGACACCACATAAGTGGCGTGTCACCTTGAGGGCAAGTGTCTAAGACACTTGTCTTAGACCATTGCATGTATAGATTACATAAAAAGCCATTCCTACACACACTCCTCTCATAACTTGATAAAAAAAATTACATCTCTCTTGTTCCTCCTCATTCTTGCCGTACACCCTTCTCATTCAAACACCCATTTCACCAAAAATTTCTATACCAATCACTTGTTATTCTTACATAACCTTGATCCTCATATTTAGAGCTTCAATTCTAGACCAAGAAACCCTTGATTTAATAAGGTGAGAAGTTAAATTGTTAGGTTATGGTGAAAAGTTCATGCATGTCATGGATATGGTGTTCTAGTAAAGATTTGTAAATTGTTAAGCTTGGCTTTGCTTTGGTTTTGGTAAATTTTATTGAAAGTTCTTGCAAATCTAATTTTAGTGTGTAAAGGTGTTCATAATTTGGGTAAATGATGATGTTGGGGCTGAGTTATTGACTCATTTTGATTAGTCATTTGTGTGTTCTCTTGGGTTAAAGCCCTAGCAAAAAGAAAATTAGTGGAGTAGGTCTTACTAGTCACTTTGATTGGTTGTAAGTCCCACAATGTTGACTCTTGCTTTCTTATGAATTTTAGCCATGCATGTTAGGTTTTTGATTCTGTAAAATATGTGTTTTATGTTGATAAGAGGTGTGAAAAAGAAATCATTGCATTGCATGCACTTTTGGTGAGGTTAATTCAAAGAAAATGAGTGTAGATAAAGTAGTATTTTGGGGACTGTTTTAAGTCAGCAGGTTGTTGGCCTTAGTACAAATTATTTTTGGCTTGTGGTCTACTGTACAATTCATGTTTTAGGTATATAAACAATTTTATATTATGTGGTGAATTGGATGGAGCCGTATCTTCTCCGAATGAGTGAGATATGGCCGATTTACCGAAATTAGTCAAATCTAGATAACTGTTTGGAAAACAAGTATAAGTCTATATTTTTACACTAAAATGTTGAAATAAAAAGTTGATTCCTGTAGAAGACACATAAATCTAACACCTCCATTTGGCCTCACATGAAGATCTATTATATAATAGGATTTATGGCCGAAACCGTAAACGATGGAAATTCAGTCAACTTTCTGTTTTGAGTTATGGTCAGTAAAAACCAATTTCCCGTGGATTGGAAAATGGTTTCATTGATTGGCTTAATTTTCTGGAAACTACACTATAATATATTTCCAGGGGTGAAAACCTCATATTCATATCCTTTATGGATTAGTAGATATGGACCCATCAAGGCAGGTCAAAATTAGAATCTAAGTTTTTACGTCTAGTCTCAAAGTCTAAAAACATATGGTATACATTAGAAAAATAAGAATTTGGAGACAAAACTTAGTGGAGGCTTAAATACATATAAGGTCAGGTTACACACAAGTTTTTAAGTAAAAATAATTTGAGCAAAATCCAAGTGCAAAGCCATGCATAACTTGGAGCATACCTTATGATCATATGATTTATTTTTACGTATTAATCTCTTTTTCGTACTAAGTCGCGTCACTTCTTTTAGGTCGCGACTAGATCTTTGGTGCTTCTTCTCTTAATTGATTTCTCTCTCGATCATCTTCTATTCACGGTGAGTTCATAGCCTCGCCTTTACTAATTAAATGTTTTATTAAACCCCCGCAAGGGAGATACATGCTTGCTTTGAAAAATTGAACACAAGTTGTTTTTGGTATGCTGGACCCGATTATGTGTTATTGTCATTGAGTAGCTATTGCCAAGGTCCCTAATTTCATGAATCGTTAATTGCCTATAATGGGTGAGCGCTAGTTCATTTAATAGATCTATTGAGTTTGACAACCCCGTCCGAGGTTTGAATCGAATTCTTTCGATCACCTTTTTAATGGACGATTTGTATTGAAAATCGTAGGTATGAGGCAATAATACCTAGTACTAGGGCAATTGTGTTTGCATACAAGTTATGCGTTGTTGTCAAGGTTTCGGTGTCATGAGCTCAATGATATAGAATTTGATATATGGCTTGTCCGTACAACAAGTCACTTGATGAATTATGCTTGTGTTCTATCTTTTATTTATACAAACTCTATGGATTCACTCAATGTTTCGTTGACTTTTTAGCATGTCTTATCTCAGGTAATCAAGGTTGAAGACTTGGAGCACACGAGGAGGAGCTTGCGCTATTTTATTTTGTTAAACTGTTTTAAGTTCCATTCCTCACAAATACATTTAAATTATGGTTGTGGTTTTAAAACTTGTATGTTGGTTTTGGTTACGATCCTGTTAGGCAACTTTTACACTCTGAATTTCTATGAATGGAACTAAGTTTTATAACGTCTCTTTTGAGTCGTTCTTTGTAATTTGTGTGTGATTGAGCTATGATTTAACACCCAATTGTTGGTTCCGCTGCGTATTAAATTGGGGGTGTTAAAGATTGGTATCAAGAGCTATAAGTTATAGAGAACTAGGTCATTTTTCAAAAACCTAAACTATAACTTTATTTTCTTAATTCGCGCGCAAAGATTCCTCGTGGGTTCCCGCTCAAGTCTTACTTGTGATTCCTATTTTAGTATTTATGCACGCTTTGGGTGCATCATTGTTAAGTATTTATTAAATAAATACTATGATATATATCGAGATATATATGGATTATTAAGCTTATATTAAAGCTTTTTGCATTTGGTTACACGTTTAAATAATTCTTTATTAAATCATCATACTTATTTTAACGCATTTGCATTCATCCGTATATTGCATAAATCTTTATATATGTAGTGACCTTATATATATTTATTTCGCGTGATTGCGGATTGTCATGGCGAACTTACCTTCCCCCGACCACGCTGCAGATTTTCCCAGATAAGGAGCGATTAATCCTGAACCAACTCGTATTATTTCCTACCAAGCACCGCTCAACAGAGGTGGTTATGTTGTAACGATATGGACTTAGAGGATGACCAAGAGAAAGACCCTAATGAAGACAAGAGAGGAGCCAATGAGCAAATTGTTCCTGAACAAGTAACAATAGGATTGGTTTGCTCTTACATGAACCCCCAACCCGCAGAGGAAAACATGAATGGGTGGCTCAGCGAAAGGATGATGTGTGGAGGTAGAAGAAGATGGTGGTAGATGATGAGGATGATGAGGAAATGGAGATGGATGAGGAGGATAAGGACGATGGTGTGAATGATAATAAGGATGAGGCAGAGGTAATTAATGCATATGAGGAGGTCGATCCTCTTAACCGACCACCTCATGCATCTGACGAGGAAACTAAGTTTGTACCACCTGTAGTTCCTATTGTTGATGCTGATGATGAGCCAATACTACCCGTTATTCAGTTTGGCCATAACTTTCATGTGGGAGAGAGTTCATCTACCCGAGATCTCCTTGATGGTAATTCTGAGGTTTTTGCGCCTAGTCTCAAGACTAGTGATTTGGAGAGTGTTCACGGGAGAACAAAGAAGCTAGAGAAGCAAATGTTTGATAGGTACAAGACAGAGAGGAAGATGGAAAAGAAATTCAAGGAGGATGAGTTTCGTATGAACCGCCACGAGTATGATATCACAGCTTTGGATACGGCAGTAAGAGAGAATAGATCTGACCACTCCAAGATGAAGAAGTTTGTACGGGACCTAAGTAGGCAGTTTAAGGAGTTAAAAGAGTAGAATTGTCAGGCTAATCTTTTGAGCCAATGGAGAGGCTGGGGTTAGAGGAAGATTACCCTCGCATTTGCAATTTCAAGAAAAGTCTCCTATTTACACTGCTTCTGCCCCACGTGCGGATGACCCCTATGTCATGGTTAGGGATGCTGCTATGGCCACTCGAGAGGATGACAATGATGACATCACTGTACCCAGAGACCTACAGCCATCAAAACCACATGGATCCCTACGTAACTCATAGTAGTTTAGCATCATTTATAATTTCTTTATCTTGTCATTTTAATCGCTAAACCAGCTTGTCGGTTAGTGGAATTAGTAATCATGATTGTAATGACATATGTCAAGTTTTGTGAACAATACAACAATGTACTAAATCTTGTAATGAATGATTAATGACTACTTTGATCTTTGCTTAAAGAGTTGTGACTCCTTTTATGATTTGATTACTAATTCATGTTGTGGTCATGTTGTTTGTGTAAGTTGTGATTATACCATTTTATGAGTACTCACCAACTTTTATTTGTGCTTAATAGAATCATGCCTCCCAAGGGAATGTCTACTGCTGCAATCTCGAAGCTAGTTGCTGATAAGGTAACCAAGGCATTAGAAATCGATCGTGCTGCTAGAACCAATCTAAATGTTGCTGGAGGATCTGGTGGAAATGGCGGCCAAGGTGGGGCACCACCCGTTCAGGAATGTTCATTTGCTGGCTTTATGAAATGTGGTCCTACCTAATTCCATGGTAATGAAGGTGCTGTAGAATTATGTCGTTGGTTTGAGAAGACCGAAAGTGTGTTTGGGATCAGTGAGTGTGCTGAAAGGAGTAAGGTGAAATTTGCAGCTGCCACCCTCCAAGGTCGAGCCTTGACATGGTGGAATTCCCAAGTCGCTACATTAGGACTCAATGTTGTTAATGGGAAATCATGGACTGATATGAGGAAGATGATGATGGAAGAATTTTGTCCAGATAAAGAGGTTCAGAGACTGGAAAATGAGTTGAGGAGCCTAAAGTTGAGAGATACCAATATCGCTGCTTACACTCAACGGTTCAATGAGTTAGCGTTATTATGTCCTGAAGCAGTCCCGACTGAAAAAAAGAAAGTTGAACTCTACATTAAAGGTTTGCCTAAGAATATCAAAGGGGAAACAACTTCCTCTAAGCCCACTGTGCTTAATGAAGCTGTTCGTATGGCTCATACTTTAATGGAACAGAAAATTCAAGACAAGGCTGAAAGAGTTATCAAGAACAATAAAAGGAAGGGGGAAAACAACAACAACCAAAGTGGCAACAACAACAACAGAAACAATTACCAGGATAACACCCATCGTCACCAGCATAACAATAAAAGACAGGGAAATGCTAGGGCAATGACCACCGCCCTAGATGAGCAAGGTGGGCATACTGGAAACAAACCCCTCTGTAATCGTTGTATGAAGCATCACTTTGGCTATTGCATGATAGTATGTAACAAATATGGAAAGACGGAGTCCCGTTGCAGTAATGTAGTTAAGGCAGTTGACTCCGGGTGCCAATGCGCAGCCGATCATGACATGTTATGGATGTGGGGAGAAGGGACACACACGAAGAACCATTGTCCAAAGAGGAACAATCTGCAGGGTGGTAATGCTACTGGTAGGCTTCAAATTCAGGAAGCGAGAAGGGTCATGGATCCGAATGTTTGTTGCGGGTACATTTCTACTCCAACCAATCGTCTCTGCTAGTGTGTTGTTCGATTTGGTTCTGAAAGAGTTTCGTTACTATGTCTTAGTCATTTACTTGATATATTAAACAGTAAGACTGAATACTAGTTATGAAGTTGAATTGGCTGATGGAAGAATAGTTAGTACGAATATAGTTTTAAGAGGTTGCACCCTGAAACTAATTAACCACCTGTTTGAAATCAATCTTATGCCTATAGAACTTGGTACTTTTGATATTGTTATCGGGATGGATTGGTTAGTAGAGCACGATGTTGTCATTGTTTGTGGAAAGAAAGAGGTGCATATACCGGTTAAGAACGAAGTGTTAGTAGTTAAAGGTAATGAAAGTAATACTAGACTTAAAGTGATATCTTGTATCAAGGCGAGGAAGTACATGGAGAGAGGTAGCCAGTTGTTTTTAGCCCATGTAACTGAGAAAGAACCATCAGAGAGACTTTTGGAAGATGTGCCTGTGGTATGTGAATTTCCCAAGGTGTTTCCTGATGATCTACCAGGACTCCCACCACCTCGACAAGTAGAATTCAGAATAGAACTTATGCCAGGAGCCGCACCTATTGCACGTACACCTTACCATTTGGCGCCGTCGGAAATGAAGGAGATGTCTGATCAATTGAAGGAGCTGTCAGAGAAAGGATTTATTCGCCCGAGCTCATCGCCCTGGGGAGCTCCAGTGTTGTTTCTTAAGAAGAAGGATGGGTCCTTCCGCATGTGTATCAATTACCGTGAGTTGAACAAGTTGACAGTCAAGAACAGGTATCCACTTCTAAGGATTGATGACCTATTTGACCAACTTCAAGGCTCTTATGTGTACTCAAAGATTAATCTGCGATCGGGATATCACCAACTCCGCATTAGAGAAGAAGACATCCTAATCACCGCATTCCAGATCCGGTATGGTCATTATGAATTCCAGGTGATGCCGTTTAGACTAACCAATGCTCCTGCGGTATTCATGGATTTAATGAATCGAGTATGCAAGTCGTATCTCGACAAATTCGTGATTGTATTTATTGATGACATACTTATATACTCCAAGAGTAAGGGAGAGCATGAGAACAACTTAAAAATTATTTTGGTTACTCAAGAAGGAGCAGTTGTACGCCAAGTTCTTAAAGTGTGACTTCTGGTTGGATTCTGTGTAATTTCTTGGCTACGGTATCAATAGCAAAGGTGTTCATGTTGATCCCTCAAAAATTAGGCCGCGCCTACAACACCAACCGAAGTAAGAACTTATTGTGGCTGGTATAATTATAGAAGGTTTCATCCTGATTTTCTTTGATTTCAAAACCACTTACCAAGCTAACTCAGAAAAACAAGAAGTTTGAATGAGGTGAAGAAGAAGAAGAATCATTTGAGATGTTGAAACAGAAATTATGCAGTGCGCCCTATTTGTCTGCTGAAAGGGACGAAGGACTTTGTAGTATACTGCGATGCATCAATCAAAGGTTTTGGAGCGGTTTTGATGCAAAGGGAGAAGGTATACGCCTTACGTCAATTAAAGAAGCATGAAGAAAATTATATGACCCACGATTTAGAGCTGGGGGCAGTGATTTTTACACTTAGGTTATGGAGACACTATTTGTACGGGACAAAGTGTGTTGTGTTACAGACCTCAAAAGTCTGCAATACATTTTGAACCAAAAAGAGCTCAATATGAGACATCGCCATTGGCTTGACTCTGAGCGACTATGCTTGTGAAATCCACTTCATCCGGTAAAAGCCAATGTGGGTGGTCTGATGCATTGAGCATAAAGGAAAAAGAAAAACCATTGAGGGTTAGAGATTTGGTTATGACAGTTTACCTCGACTTATCTGAGAGAATATTACGAGCTAAAACAAAAGCAATGAAGGAGGAAAACGTGAAGGTAGAGAATTTAGGAAGGCTAATCAAGCCAATATTCGAGATTCACTCTGATGGAATACGATATTTTGATAAGCGTGTATGGTTATCGTTTTTCGGCGGATTAAGAGACCTAATCATGCACGAGTCGCATAAGTCAAAATATTCGATTCACCCTGGGTTTGATAAGATGTATCAGGATCTGAAGAAGCTTTATTGGTGGCCTAACACGAAGGCTGATATTGCCACCTATGTTAGTAAATGTCTGACGTGTGCGGAAGTAAAGGCTGAGCATCAGAAGCCATCTGGTTTACTCCAACAACCCAAAATCCCTGAATGGAAATGGGAAAAGATAATGATGAATTTTGTTTTAGGACTTCTGAGAACCTCGAGTGGCTACGATTCAATTTGGGTTATCGTCGATCGGTTAACTAAGTCGGCTCACTTCCTACCGATGAAGAAGACTGATAGTATGGAGAAATTAACTCAGTTATACTTAAAGGAAATTGTTTGTAGACACAGGGTGCCTGTATCAATCATATCGGACAAAGATAGCCGATTTGCATTTGGATTCTGGAGGTCACTTCAAAAGGCCTTGGGAACCGATGTGAATATGAGTACGGCTTATCACCCAGAAACGGATGGTCAGAGTGAAAGGACTATTCAGACTTTAGAAGATATGTTGCGAGCATGTGTGATTGATTTTGGGAAAAGTTGTGACCGACATTTGCCTTTAGTCGAGTTTTCCTATAATAATAGTTATCATGCGAGCATCAAGGCCGCACCATTTGAAGCACTCTATGGGCGGAAGTGTAGATCGCCTATTTGTTGGAGTGAAGTTAGAGATAGCCAACTCACAGGGCCGAAGATGATATGAGAAATGACGGAAAAGATAGTGCAAATCAAGAACCGCCTATTGACAGCCCATAGCCGTCAAAAGAGTTATGCGGATGTGAGGCGTAAACTGATGGAGTTTAGTGTGGGAGATATAGTCATGTTAAAGGTATCCCCTTGGAAAGGGTGATTCTTTTGGAAAAAGCGTGGTAGTTGAGTCACGGTATGTTGGGCCATTCAAAGTCATTGATAGAATCGGTCAAGGGGTGATTCGTTTTGGAAACCGATGGAGTCCGTGGCGTATAAGTTGGAGCTACCTGATGAGCTCCGTGGAATTCACAACACTTTCCATGTTTCTAATCTCAAGAAGTGTTTGGCGGATGAGAATCTGATTATTCCGCTTGAAGAAATTCAACTCGATGACAAACTGCACTTTATAGAAGAACCAGTTGAAATTATGGATCGGGAAGTAAAGCAGCTCAAGCAAAGCCGAATTCCCATCATTAAGGTTCGTTGGAACTCACGGCGAGGCCCAGAGTTCACATGGGAACGAGAAGATTTCTTCAAGAGCAAATATCCGCATCTATTTGTGAGCAAGCGTAACGCGAATAGGAGGAATCGAGCACCGGGACGGCGCTCCCGTAAGGAGGGGAGGATGTAAAACCCCGTATTTAAGGTCACTACTTAACCCGAGCTTTACTTTTATTTTCTAAATTTTATAGAATTTATCTTATTACTTTTAGTCGATTTTATTAAAATCGTCGTTTTAATTATTTATGAGCCATGCTTAGAATTATTATTCGTCTTGAACCCTACGTAATTTAATTTTTCAGAGAAGTATCCCGATACATGTAGAACAATTTTTATCTTGTTCGTTTTTACTTCGTGATTCCGCCTTAACTTTCGTTATATTTTACGTTGATACCCGTTAGCCTCAAAACTACCCACCTATCTTAAAATTTATACCCTAAACATTAAAATTACTATTAATAAAACTAAAAATGTGGTAAGGACACCACATAAGTGGCGTGTCTACCTTGAGGGCATGTGTTAAGACACTTGTTTTAGACCATTGCATGTTAATAGCTTACATAAAAAAAGCCATTCCTACACACACTACTCTTATAACTTGATAAAAAAATTACATCTCTCTTGTTCCTCCGCATTCTTTCCGTACACCTTTCTTACTCAAACACCCATTTCACCAAAAATTTCTATACCAATCACTTGTTATTCTTACATAACCTTGATCCTCATATTTAGAGCTTTAATTCTAGACCAAGAAACCCTTGATTTAATAAGGTGAGAAGTTAAATTGTTAGGTTATGGTGAAAAGTTCATGCATGTCATGGATATGGTGTTCTAGTAAAGATTTGTAAATTGTTAAGCTTGGCTTTGCTTTGGTTTTGGTAAATTTTATTGAAAATTCTTGCAAATCTAGTTTTAGTGTGTAAAGGTGTTCATAATTTGGGTAAATGATGATGTTGGGGCTGAGTTATTGACTCATTTTGATTAGTCATTTGTGTGTTCTCTTGGGTTAAAGCCCTAGCAAAAAGAAAACTAGTGGAGTAGGTCTTACTAGTCACTTTGATTGATTGTAAGTCCCACAATGTTGACTCTTGCTTTCTTATGAATTTTAGCCATGCATGTTATGTTTTTGATTCTATAAAATATGTGTTTTATGTTGCTAAGAGGTGTGAAAAATAAATCATTGAATTGCATGCACTTTTGGTGAGGTTAATTCAAAGAAAATGAGTGTAGATAAAGTAGTTTTTTGGGGATTGTTTTAAGTCAGCAGGTTGTTGGCCTTAGTATGAATTATTTTTAGCTTGTGGTCTACTGGACAATTCATGTTTTAGGTAGATAAACAATTTTATATTATGTGGTGAGTTGGATGGAGCCGTATCTCCTCCGGATGAGTGAGATATGACCGATTTACCGAAATTAGTCGAATCTGGATAACTGTTTAAAAAACAAGTATAAGTCTATATTTTTACACTAAAATGTTGAAATAAAAAGTTGATTCCTGTAGAAGACACATAAATCTAACACCTCCATTTGGCCTTACATGAAGAGATATTATAGAATAGGATTTATGGCCTAAACCGTAAACGATAGAAATTCAGTCAACTTTCTGTTTTGAGTTATGGTCAGTAAAAACCATTTTCCCGTGGATTGGCAAATGGTTTGATTGATTGGCTTAATGTTCTGGAAACTAGACTCTAAGATCTTTCCAGGGGTGAAAACCTCATATTCATAGCCTTTACGGATTAGTAGATATGGACCCATCAAGTCAGGTCAAAATCAGAATCTAAGTTTTTACGTCTAGTCTCAAAGTCTAAAAACATATGGTATACATTGGAAAAATAAGAATTTGGGGACGAAACTTAGTGGAGGCTTAAATACATATAAGGTCAGGTTACACACAAGTTTTTGAGTAAAAATAATTTGAGCAAAACCTAAGTGCAAAGCCATGCATAACTTGGAACATACCTTATGATCATATGATTTATTTTTACGTATTAATCTCTTTTTCGTACTAAGTCGCGTCACTTCTTTTAGGTCGCGACTAGATCGTTGGTGCTTCTTCTCTTAATTGATTTCTCTCTCGATCATCTTCTATTCACGGTGAGTTCATAGCCTCGCCTTTACTAATTAAATATTTTATTAAACCCCCGCGAGGGAGATACATGCTTGCTTTGAAAATTTAAACACAAGTTGTTTTTGGTATGCTGGACCTGATTATGTATTATTGTCATTGAGTAGCTATTGCCAATGTCCCTAATTTCATGAACCGTCAATTGCCTATAATGGGTGAGTGCTAGTGCATTTAATAGATCTATTGGGTTTGACAACCCCGTCCGAGGTTTGAATCGAATTCTTTCGAGCACCTTTTTAACAGACGATTTGTATTAAGAATCGTAGGTATGAGGCAATAATTCCTAGTACTTGGGCAATTGTGTTTGCATACAAGTTATGCGTTGTTGTCAAGGTTTCGGTGTCATGAGCTCAATGATATAGAATTTGATATATGGCTTGTTCGTACAACAAGTCACTTGATGAATTATGCTTGTGTTCTATCTTTTATTTATAGAAACTCTATGGATTCACTCAACGTTTCGTTGACTTTTTAGCATGTCTTATCTCAGGTAATCAAGGTTAAAGACTTGGAGCACACAAGGAGGAGCCTGTGCTATTTTATTTTGTTAAACTGTTTTAAGTTCCATTCCTCACAAATACATTTAAATTATGGTTGTGGTTTTAAAACTTGTATGTTGGTTTTGGTTACGATCCTATTAGGCAACTTTTACACTTTGAATTTCTATGAATGGAACTAAGTTTTATAACGTCTCTTTTGAGTCGTTCTTTGTAATTTATGTGTGATTGAGCTATGATTTAACACTCAATTGTTAGTTCCGCTACGTATTAAATTAGGGGTGTTAAATAACACGAAAACACATTCCTATTATGACTCGACGTATAAACTTGGTAAATAAGATAGTTGGATTAGCCCATGACATAGTCTTGCTGCCAACTCGGCCTGGTAACGGCCCGTTTGGGTCGTCCTTCCACATGGGGCGTAACATATTCAGATGCTACACTTTAAAGATTAAAATTAACCTAAGTTGTGCAGTTTTATCTATGGGCCAACTTTGCATCTTGAACTTATTTAAGTACTGATGTGTGCCTTTTTTGTTAACGTGATTTTGCTCCATTTATAATATCATGTTTTGATTTACCTTTTTTACGTGTAGCCACTGTGCAGGGTCATTTAATATTAATGATAAAGTACTTTCTGAGGTTCTTAACAGTGATTTTATAAGTAGATTTACAACCCATTCAATACATATGTAAACGATACTACGATGATAATATATTTGAAGTAAGCTTCAACACTAATTGACCCTTTTTCATACCACTCATTTTAATTTTACTCATATTTTAGCCCATCGAACCTTAATTTGTTGCAAGGTAGTTGATGCTATTAGTTAATGAGCTTTTTTTGGTTTTGTAATTTTAGCAAAATTTCCTTTTTTAATAATATATATGAAGAATATTAGATATCTTTTAACAATAAGAAATAGAGAGAGAAAGTGGGAAGGAAGGAAGAATTTTAGAGAGAGAAAGACAAGAACATGAAATGCCTAACTATGTGAAAAATACAACCAACCAACCACCTCTCCAAGGCATGGAGAGGCGTATTTATACTTAAAAATGGCACGTGGTCTTGGGCTTGCATGTTTTAATCCATGGGCCTTTGCTAACTAACTATGTAAGTTTCTAAAAATTACTTTACGAGCTAACGACTGTTATGTATGGAAGCGTTCGACACTTTCGTGTTCCTAACAATCTCCCCCTATGGGAGGTCGCTCCATTTTACAAAAAACTTAAACCTAGCATACTATGCTTTATCTTTAGTCTTGAGCTCGTTCAACTTCAATCATTGACTTGTGATTTGATGTAGTGATAATTGACTTTTACATTTGAGCTTATTCCTTTATCTTGACTTGAATGTGATTTTGAACACCTTGAGATCATCAACCAAGCATAATCTCATTTTTCCATCTTGTAAACTTTGTCATCTTGTGAACTTGTGACTTTTGGACCGACATGCTCATACCTTTCTTGATTTGTTGACTTGAAAAGCTTTAATGTTACATCTTTCTTGAAATACTTTAACTTTAACACTTCATCAGGTATCAGAGTAGCAGAAGTCTTGAAACATGTACTTGAGCTTTCATGATGTCTTTATGTTTGTCGGTCGGGCATGAACATGTGGCTATAAATCTGTGAATCAGCTAGAACCAGGTACCTTCACCTCTATCTTTAAGTATCCTGCATTAAAATAGTTAGCAATAAAGTGGGGGGACAAATATGGCTTTGTCATTGCTCGTGTTTGGTTGGATTAACCTTCTAATCCGTGAGGATTGACCTGTGATCAAGTAGATTCAATTTAAGAAGAATATCCTTGACAGGATTTCCAGCTAAAGTATAGAATATTTCTAACACATTTGCATTAGATTTATCAAACTCAACATGTTCTCATTACCGGAACGTCTCAAAGCAGACAACACGGTAAGAGTGAACCAGTGAGTTACTGTCTCACCGATTGAAATAGAAAATCGATTTAAAAATCAATCAACGTGTCACTTGCTAAAGTAATTTTGCGACACATCGAGAGTGTTAATCATTTCAAAAATTCTTCATCAATCGTCAATTCATAACCTAGAACAATTTTGATTCTTATAGAATCGCACCATCGTTTCTTTCCAGTTGTCACAAGTTTGATTCGTATAGAATCTCACAAGTCACCTACCATGAGCTTGTTTGATGTTGGCTCAAGCAGGATTTCCATCTTCACTGTGAATTATATCACTCGGATGTTCTGGCAAAATCACAAGGATAATGCGTAGGACTCTTAATATATTTCTCGTTATTCACATTGTGTGAGATAGCAAGCATAATTTTGACAAGTGTCCTAATGAGATTTATGGATGATCTCTTTTGGCTCTAGACTCAATAGTGCACTTTGATTTTAGTGATCGGAGGCTGGAGCAGACTGCCACCTTTTCAATATCAACGAACTCGGAGTGAGAAAGTTGATAGAAATGCGTGTAATCTCTGTGAGAAATGAAACAAGAGTCTGTTGAGAGACCTTGAGTGGCTAGGGAGGGTTGTGCATAGCGTCACTGGGTCCATGACTGTCTTCAATGTCAGAAAACAACTTAGTGTTTCTGACAGATTATGTATTGACCCGGTTTCTGCCTAAGTGTATGGAGGGCTTCTTTCTTTTCACCCTTTATCCTTACATTTCTTTTTCATTCTTCAACCCCTTCAATGCTTACCGAGACTTCATAACTAACACCTTGTTGGGTTTATTCTAGTGTTAGCTCCATCTCAGTCGGCATTATTCCTGATTCTCACTTTTTCTCCTTTTGTATCATACCTAAGGACTTCTACACTATCTAGTGGATATCCCTGGGTAGATCCCTTCGGTTCTGGCTGGATCATAGGATTTGAATACCTATGCCTAACCACCTTATAACTCCATAAATTTAAGTACATGGTCGGTCTTTTGGGTATTCCATCTCAATCAAAACCAAAATCATTGAAAATTTCAATCAAAGTGTTTGATATAAATATCAAAAGATTTACACTTTGAAAGTTTTTCATCATCACTAAAAGCTCCCCCTTAACATGTGCACCATAATCGTAGTACATGCTAAGTGTGGAGTGCATTAAGTCCATTTTATCTAATCACATTTCAATACAAATTAGATTCAGTTTAATCGCATTTTCTCCCCTTATCCAAAATGTTAATCCCTTGATAATTTGGATATCAATTGATTAAACGTTTGGGGACAAAATGATACATAATATCTAACAAGAACATTTTAATGCCCCCCCCCTCAATTTTTGAGGGTTTATAAGATAGTGCTGAGTACAATAATCTGAAATTTTTTGAATTTACTATGAATTTCTTGAAAATTTTATACTCAAGCACTACTTATTATCACCTTAAAGTCTACACTACATATATACAAGTGTCACAAGTTATTTATTACGTACAAGGTTTGACCTGTTATGATGAGGACATCATATGATAAATCATATGGTCCTTTGCAGCAGTTGAAAGTCTCCCTCGTATGGTCTCCCACCAACAAATTTCTCCCAACTCCGCATAATCCTCCTTGTCTTTAGATGTTTGTCAATTGCCTGGATCATATCTCCTGCTTTATCTTTGTCACTTTGTCTCCAGATAGTCTGTGGCAGATACTCCATCTGAATTCCCTTTAGACGATCATTAAGAGCAGTCCGAACATCATTGAGTGTACCGTTACTAAAGTTGTATAGTTCATCAATACGCATCAGTCTGTTCTTTTTGTATTTGTTCTGGTAAATGAAACCTCTGGGATTGGAGTATGCTATGTAAGCTTCCCTTCTTTTAAGATCTGTTCTGTACGTATCCGGCTTAGTGTGGTTGATCTTCTTTTGGTAACTTTCGACACCTAATTGAAGATCTTCCACGCGCATCTGGATGACAACGCTTCTTGTGAACATTCTTAAGGAGACATTAAAGGCTAAGCGTTCTTCTACGGTGAGATTTGTTAACTTGCCTTGAACAAGAAGAAGCAACATGTCTTCGATGTCTTGAATGTGAAGCCTGTTGAAATTGCCTTCCTTGAATTTACAAAACTTATCATCATCCCTATGAATAGTGATCCAATCAAGATGCTTGTAGTTATGCCAGTCGACTATTTCAAGCTTTGTGACAACAATGATTCTACATTTGGAGTAAACATCTCGAGCAGATTCCCTGTTAGCAGCAAATCCATAGAATTGTTGTCGTTTTCGTCCCCAATGTGAGATTCCCTAGAGTGCATGTTTATCATAGCTAACCAGCACTTGACTCCACATTCTGTTAGGGATCAAATCTTCAATCCATTTGATGTGCCCGTAATCTACAACCTTGGTCTTCGTCACTGAAGTTGCATATTTTCGGCTTGAGACACCACCGCTTAGATACTCTAGGTCATTGTTGATGAAGTGATCAAAAGGTATGACACGAAGACCTTGAGAATTGGGTATCAATGGTAGTGGCTTTCGCAGATCATGTGGATATTGCTGACCTTCAAGGTTGTTCCAGTCTAATTGTTCAGTGGTTGCCTTGTAGACTTCTTCAAAGAGGTATTCGAGTTCCACCAGACTCTTGCATGATCCTTTCATCAGTTCAAATGTTAGACCGGTTAATAGTTCTGGAGTTAAAGTATCAACCTTAAGTCGGTTCATCACAAATGCTGAGAAGTCAAGAGGAGTGTCCATCAGCTCATTAAACGATTCTCTCGGATCTTCCTTCTAGGCCAAAGATCTTAGCCAAGGTTGAACAGGTCCATGAGCATGAGACAAAGTCTTGTTCCAATCACGATCGGGAGTAGGAAGTTTTGCTGGTCTCTGAAACTAATTAGGGAACTGAGGGGTTTCTTCATTAGGTTGATCTTTAGTAACTCCTGTTTCAAACTCCTGATGTGTGGGTTCTTCCAAATCTTTGGTAGTGTGCATAGGCTCCTCTGTTTGAGCAGTTTTGTCAGCAGTCTTGTGTTTAGATTTGGACCCTTCATATGACTTGCCAGATGTCTTGGATGTCTTTTCCTTTGGTGCACTGGTAGACTCTGGTTCTTTTCCAGCTCGTCTTCTCTTTGACCCCCGGTTTGATCCAGCAAAGGGTTCTTTGTCTTTATCCTCATCATCTCTACGTCTTTGAAATGAAATAATATCTCCATAAGTGTCAAGTATGAGCTTGTCACTTTCGTATGCGTCAACCAGTGCTTTGTAGAGATTCTTTTGTTCATCAGATCTGTGGATTGACTTATTGCTTTCCATCTTGTCTATGAGAATCTTCTTCAACTTTAATTCAGATAAGTTGGCAGCTATAGCAAGAGATGTCTTGGATTGAGTGGATGAACGAGTCATAACCTCAGCTTCGAGTTGTTTGTTTACTGTCTTCTAAATTTTTGGCAAAATATTGGAGACCTGAGCTTTAACTTGTTCCTTGACTTGATCCTTGATTATTTTCTTAATGTTATCATCAAGTTTGTTAAGAAAGTCTGCATTTTCAGTTTGGGCTTCATCTCTGAGTCTTTCGGATTGTAACTGAACAACAGTTTTGATGGCTTCATGCATCTTGTTGGCAAGGTATGCATCAATAATGCCGGGAATGGAAGAAACTGCATCAGCAAATTTGTTTGTTTGCTTGAACTCAGAGAAGTTGGTTTCTAAAGTTTTTAGTCTATGGTCAAACCCGAATAAAAAGAGCCAAAGTTGGGAAGATGTTGTAGTGAGGAGCTTGGAGCAGTTGCTGGCGAGGGTACTGGTGTTTATTGCAGATTTGTGATGAGAGGAGTGGGTGGAAGAGTTGTTGCAGACAAAAGAGGTGGCTCGGTAATAGTGGTGACCGAAATATCTACCAGTTAAGTTGCCTCAGTGTTAGGAGTAAATATTGTGTCAATACCTTTATCTGGACTAGGGTTGAGCATGTTAGAAATGAAGCCAGATGACACAGAAGAACTCTGTTGTTGACCTTCTGGATTGATCGAAGCGGTGATTATCACATGAGTATCTTCCGTTACCTAAGTTCCTTGCACATTAGGTAGTGGAGCATCTGTCATTACAGTGTCTCTTCCCTCCATATTAATGTTCACGTCCTTGTATAGTTCATTTGCTTCATCCTCTTTATGTGTCGCCTCTTCATCCATCTCCTCATCCTCAGTATTTGCACTTTGAACTTCTTCATCATTGTCTTCATTACTTTCATCATAACTTTCTTTATTACTTCCTTCTTCATTTACTTCATCATCTTGTCTTGCTTCATCATCATGAGTGGTAAGCTTGGGGTGAACAAAGTCATCACCATCGTTATCTGCATCAGTTTGCTCATCATCATCATCTTGATTTGCATCATCTGGGATTTCATCATCTTGATTATCAACATCGTCATCTTCATCATCTTTATCAACATCATCATCATTGTCTTTACTCACATTCACTTCATCATCATCTTCTTCTTCACTTGACTTCCAAGAGATTTGCTCATCATCAGATTTATAAGTTGGTACATCAGAAACCCCTGGTATACTACCAGTTCCTTCATCTGTACTTGAGACGCTGGCATGAGAGCTGTGAGTTTGTATGAGACTTCTTTTGGTTGCTAGCTTTATTTGTTCAGCTTCAGTCAAAGCAACCTCAGATAGCACTGTTAAACCTTTTGACTTTGTTACAGATTGCTTCTTCTTGGTAGGTTTATCTCCCTTTGCTACGGTCTTGATTCTATTTCCTTTAGAAGCTTGAGTAAGCTTCGTCTTGGGAGATGATTTAGAATCAGCTTTCTTCTTTGTAGATTTTGGTTTTGGAGTTATTTCACCAGTAGCATAAGCATGGTAAGTCATGTAGGCTTCGGACTCCAGCATGGCTTGGTTGGTCAAGTGCTGAGGGAGAATAGCGCCATATACTTGTGTGTCCTGATGTTTAGAAATAAGTCTTATAGTGGTGAACATGAAGTCATCCCTGGCATAGTGCCAAAACATCTTGTTTCTCCTTGGTATTGCCTGATCCTTTGCCATGAAGTAGTCTACAATGAGTTTGGTGAATCGTGGATAATACATGTCATTGTTCTTCATAGAATTATTATTCTCCACTTGGTACACCAAATCTTCCCACAACAAGTACACGTAGTCAATAGTCTTGTTATGATACATTCCCCAAAGAATTCGAGCACGTGACAAGCGAAGACTTTCCAAAGCAGTAGTTTTTCCACTCAGACATTTGTTGATTATGGCAGCAAACGATCTCCATGGTTGATGCATGTGATTGACGTTGACATCGGATAAAAACTTGTTCTCACTAGTGTGTCCAAGGTCATTAATAAAAGACAGAATCTCCTCTTCAAGTGGGGGTTCTTCAAATATCTGACCAAGGAGTTTAGGGCAAATCTTGAGCATATCTCTGAAGTTGTCAACGTTAACAGTATGACTTTTGCCATTCAACTTGATAGAATGGAGTGAGTAGAGTAGGTTCCTTGGATTTGAGAATTAAGCTTAGTCGGAGATTGCTTTTCCCTATCTTGAGACGATCAACAGGGG